>JABASD010000573.1:0-67443 GCA_019776165.1 Pogonognathellus flavescens
TGCATATTGAGTTTTCGTATACTCCAATGCGTCCTCTATATATGTGAAACACCACCTTTTACAACAATCTTTTTTGGAGGTAGATAAGGCCCCCTTAAGTACCATTTCATTTCATTATGTCAGTTTGTGAATAATAAGAATCAAGTGAAAGAGTCATCTGCTTATTAATTTATACGTGCAGCTTTGCTTGTATCGTGAATTTAGAGATTGTCATTCTAAGGTTACAAAAATAATTATTTTTTAAGTTCCTTCTTCTATACCTGCTTAACTAAAATTATTTTTGCTTTAAACTTTAGAATGACGATCTTTTCATTTGCCACACGTACTATTAAATGATTAAACAAATAATAAGGCAGATACTTTGAAATCATTTGCTGTGCACATTCAATTTCAATATTTACAGAATTTATGTTATACGAAAGCTCCTAGAATTCTTTTACGAGTAACCTACACCACGAAGAGCTCAATTAAAGTAAAACTGAAGTTATTTGCAGCTTAAAATGTCCGTGGTAATAAATTGCATTCAATAATTATAGGCTCTACTTAATTTTTAGTTAAAATGAGGTTAATCATGCCAAAAGAATAATTCTATGTGAAGATAAAATTTAACGATGAAGAATAAATGCATCTTTATATGAAACGCAAGTTAATAAAACGATAAGAATAAATACTATTGGTATATAATCCATCATTAGCGGTTTACGTATCTGTAAAAGTAGTTGTAGTAGCCAGGAGCGCTATAGCCATAGCATTAAAGATAAAATAGTCGTAATATAATCGTAAGTACATGTCATCGATAAGTATAAGCACATATTAATCAAGGTGGACGCATTAGCATCCCAAAGCGATTAGTGCTTACTTAGTATACTTACAACTCACATAATATCGCTCTGTACAAGACATTACTACTCAAATCACATAATAAATCTTCTGCACAGAGCAATAAAACATTTTCTATTGATATATCATGCTCCAAGAATATTTATATACAAAACCAGAAACCCCTTATTAGGAACCGATTAAATTCCCTCATTCAAATGTTATAATGGCACAATACTTGTCTTGTCCTTTAGGGAAATACATATACAATACTCTTATTAAGAATATTATTTTCCCCAGTACATAAATATTTGCTTACTCAATATGAATAATATTACCCTAGGCATATAGAATTTCAAATTCCCCAAAGACATATAGAATTACAGTTAATGTTATTTTGCACACACCGTCTTGGTAAAACTGCAAGTAAAGGTAAGCAATTCATATTAAATGGAAAGTGAATTAGTAAAATACTTAGTAGTGCAAATTATAAGTTTAGTTGAATAGTTATAGAATATATAGACATAAAGACATTGCATGCAGAATTGCAATTACAGATGCAGCTGCATTTATATATTAATGCTAAATGCATTCATTTTCTTTCCACGTTGAAGCATTCAATTGTACCATGTGTAAAAGAAAAGGTCTCTCTCTATCTCTGTTTGATTAATGCATCAGCATTTTTCTTAGAATTCATTGTTGTAAGGATATAAGACAAGGAGGAGTGCAATGATATTATTTTGTGCACACAGTCTAGCCATTATAGGATTACTGTTCCTATTATTGCTACTAGCAAACGAGTTATCTATGTCTTCCCTTTTTAAATTAAATGTTTTTTTGCTGAGCAAAATATTTTTGTAGGTATAAGTAGTCGCGGGGAGGTGTAGCAGTAGTGGCATGAGATTATGCACAATATTATATGCAGTTAAGAAAAGCACTGATTACCAAACTGCATTTTTATTTATGTTTAATGTGACACACTTTTTTCATTTTTGCGGTCACTCTGGATGCTTATCTTCTCTCTGTGTGTGTATACGCTCAGATAAAGTTGACTTCTTATTGTAATATTTTATTTGTGAGCCAAAACAGGCAGCACCATCACACACACAACCACTTTGGCACTTACAGACTTTTCTTGTCTCTATATTTGATCTACACACACACACTCACATTGTTACACATATACAGGGACAAACAAAATGTAAATCTCCTTTGTACAAATGTGCAATGTTATGTCCATTTCGTGAATATTGACAAATTCTCAAAATGACATCATTATAAATGAAAATAGATTACCATATTTTCTGTTAATGTACTTTAATGCAGAAAAGCGATTTTAGTAATAGAATATTTATTCATTTCTTATATAAGGAAGAGAATATAGTGAAGGTGGATTTTGTTTGCCCTGTATATGATTGAAAATAATACTAACCCACTACTGCCTTTGCTGTATTATTGTCAATTAGCAGATGCATTAACATAATACATTTTCTGCAATGCCTACTTTTCTTGGAAATAATGCCTAGGTGGAAAAAAATATACGTTTTCTGCAATCTTCCTGTTTTACAAGTATCTACAAATAAAGAGATTGTCTCAAGACATGTATAAAGGAATCCAACGTATAAAGTTTACTTTACTAAAGTTTTGGTAATGTGAGAAAAGAATAAATAAAATGCAGATCATTATATTATACTATACTACTACGAATAAACAAGAGGGTATAGGAATAGGAAAACATAAACTGTACAATCGTAGAAGCTAACAATTTTATTTATTGCATTTCCAATAAAACTAACTATAACATTATGCAGGTTTTTGTCACTCAATCTGGTTGATTTTGATTTTATACCGGAATTAATCAACATAATAATTTTCGTTTTTCATACATTTACATATAGTATTACATGTTTTGCATTTGTACGACAGAAAAACACAATTTCACGTATGCACGCGTTACAATTGAATTTTTAAAGGGAGTGAGTAGTGAATGCATATATAAATTAATGATTCGTGTCACTCTCATTCATTCCTAAATACACACAGAGATATAAATAAATCCCACATCACCTAAAAACTTTTATCGTGAGAGATTTGCAATTTTGGTGTGTATTGAATGGTTAGTAGTTCAGCAAGAATTGGTATTCTCACTATAACATTACCTCGAAAAGCAGATTAAAATTACGGTTTATTGTGTGCAGAAGGAATTTGAATAGGAAATAATGAAAATGACTCTTACTGAGACGGATTGAGGAAGGTAAAGGTAGCTTTTATTGCTTCTGATTAATTCAAACGAGTACAACGCCCGTTTTGGTGTCTATACGACTTTTGTAAGCAAATATGCACGTGTATACAGTATCAAATAAGTATCATATTATCTATCATCTTGTGTATTTGATTATTGAGTAATAATTCAGGCAAAATCTAAAAGAAGCGAGTAACACTAGTGCATAGAGAATGCATGTATTTTTATCTGAGTTTGATTGGCCATTGTGGAACACCTGAGATACAATTTGTGGCTTTATGTTTAACACACGCCTGTCAAAATGATAAAATTTTACACTAGAACTACCAATTCAGTGTGATATCTGTCTCATATTCCTCAAGAACGTTGAATAGTCATGAAATACAACTCTATACGAATATTTATCCCTTTTTATTTGTATATATAGATCAAGTTGGTTTTTACGTTTACTATATACTCGTGTCTTATGGAGTAATACAAAAGATATTAAATTTTTTGCATATATATTTCCAACGTGTCATTATATTAGATAACTGTGCACGATGCATGTTTTGTGTGCAAATGACTCAATTGAGTTTTTGTGGATGTAGAAACGACACTGTGATATTATTATTAAGATTCTTGTCTCTCTCTCTGTGTATTACGTTTTTTATCTTATGCGATAATGGGAGTTCAGTTCAGGTTTTCTTTTGTGTGAACTTCCCTAATCACTTATCGTTAGTTTACATTACATTTTGAATGATGTATTGTGCATTATACGAAAGATATTATCATACGCCCAATGAAATGAGTCATTTCCCTGTCTAATCCAAATACATCAACAGAGGAACTGGGAACAAAGATTTTTTAAACAGATAATTGTGGCATAGAGGACTGTATAAATGGTTAAAGTGTGATTGTACTGTTTAAAAAGTAAGCCTGAAGCTATATGGATACATTACAGCACTTAATAAGTAGAATTTTACTAGGGTGGGTGTTAATGCATCATTATTGTGTCGTGTTTAACATTTAATTTGTATTTTTATGCGATTTAATTGCTCCTAATTATGAATGACTTAATTATTAGTTGTTTCTGCATAGAGAGTTATAGAAGTAAAGGAAGTTCTTCCGAATTATTCAATACAAACGAGGAAACTCGCGAAAGAGAAAGGAAATGTGCAGTTCACAGGTATACACTGTGGATTCCGATGGCTTTTGACTCAAAAATTTTTTTTCTTATAGGGATACAAATTTTAGACGTGTTTCTTTGTTTTATGCAGTAGTAACTTCCTTAAACGTTAAGACTAACTAAGACAAATAGAGAGGAAGATAAATGCTTAAGAAAAAGAAATAAAATATTTCCATAGGTAAATTTTTCCCTTTGTTAAATAATAATTGTTGCAGTTGCAGTTTGCAGTGTTCGTGTCGTGTGTGGAACAATTTGTGTTGGTAGTTGCCACCATTCCACTGTGCTCCTGATTTTGTATTTTGTGTGTCACTTTATACATTACATCATACGATGGAAATGAAAAGTTGTCTTTCCGCACACACACGAAGTTGACTAGACGAGACATGACTATGACAAGAGTTTGATTTTTGTTTTTCTTTGTTTTTAGTCCATCTCAAGTAGTTTTCGTGTTATGTGAGTGGAATGGACAGATGAATCACGTAAAATGCGTGTAAATGCTGTAAAATATGTAAAACGATAAAAAGACAATTACATAAGAACAATTGCACTGTAAGGTACCATGCAGTATGGGATTGTATAAGAATAGTAGAAGAATGTCATTTGCACAACGAGCGTATAACCTGCAGTGTTGTACTGCTCTGAAAGTTTTATGAGAGGCTTTTCCTAACAATTTCATAGTTATTTGCACGTATAGGGGAAATATTTATACATACACAGAATTACGTGGAAATAAATAAATTTTTTCTTAGAATCGTTTATGAAATGTAAATGCAATTGACTCCTGTGCGTTCTACCTCAGTTCTGTAGGACTTCTGTAATGTTGGCTTGTTTAACTTGTTTTCTGTTCTTACAAATTATCAATATTAATGACACCCTTGCAGATTTCATGATTTCCTGTGAGTAGGTATTATATAGAAGCTTAATTCGAAGAGCGTCCCTCTGGAAGTCGCACAATACAAAAATTTTTGTTCAGTGATAATGTATCTCTCTCCGAGGCTAATAAACGTGGAAATGAAGCATAGGGTGCAAAGGAATTAAATCACTTGCATTTAAAATAAACAAATGTGACAAATCTTTTGAAAAAATGCATTACGACCTTAAAAATGCAATACATACTTGTAAAGAGATAAATCTTCTTTCTTGCATGCAAAACAGCATTAATTTCTTGATGTGTCTAAATAAATTTTCAGCGTACTAAAAAAGTCAGATGGATGACATATGCAATGGCATAGCAGATGACATTTTCTAAACTACAATATTCCACAGTATGTCTTTTACTTACATCATACCACATACAGTAGGATGATGTATGGAATGTTGAATGAATTATTTATTATGGTTAAAACACACAGGTTTAGTGCAGTTTTATTACTATGTAATTACTTATTGCCATGTTTTACCATAATCAGCAACAGTTCAATAAATATTCATTTTTGCACATATACGCTCAGAGTGACAAAAAATTCTCGTATATGTATATTTATAATTCAAATGGAAGTTCACACACAATCGTGTGACATGTAAGAATATTTTTAGATGTAAGTAAAAACGTATAAGATTTAACTGCTATCCTTCCCGTGACAATTACTTGCTTTAGTTTTTTAGTCCCTCGGATTAGTCATCTAACTAACAATATTAAATAATCATTTGAGATTTTTACCCCATCTAACAACAATAATATCATGAATATACATTACTGTGCTGTAGTACATATGTGAAATTAAACACGTTGAAATTTTGTGGGTCATTGTAGAGCAGTGGCTTGGGTGCTAACCAGTAAAGGGAAGATGTAGGTTCGAATCCTACCTGGGTTATACGAGCACATTTTAAAACGTCTGATTGACCCACCATTAGGACCACCACTTGTACCACCGTGTACTAAGTGTGTATATTAAACTGGAAGGGCCTGCGCCTGTGATAGTGCCAGAGCGCCTTCTATTTCGTTCATTTGTATTAGCACTTTAATGTTTCTAAAAAACAAGCCTAAGTAAGTGTTGACTGACTCACTCTAAATTGAATCCAATCAGTGTGGACTCTAAAATTCTTACTATCAAATCTAAATTTTAAAAAAAATCTAGTCATTCATCAAGTATAAATATAAATTATGTGCTCCGAGCTCATCGTTAATTAACGATGAGCTGGAAACCACAGACAATGCTTGTAATCTCAGTAGCTTAATGGTAGAGCATCCCTCTGGAAAAAGCACAATGCCCAATTTTTTGTTCAGTAAATTCTCTTTGTGTCTAATAAAAATCCATCTGGAGCAACTTGTAATAGAATTAAATATTTTTGTGTGAAATAAACCAATGAGACAATATTTTGAAAAAATGCTTCACTATCTTAAAAATACTTGTAAAGAAATAACATTTGCAAAGAAGCCGAGATTTATTTTTTGTACAATATATTTATATTGTCTTTAAACGAAATAAAATATGCATATTATGCGTACGAAGCAAAAACTTGTGCGTGTAATATGTTTTACTACTGTCGACGCTGTGTATACTCCCGTAGCTTGAATGGCAAGAGTGTCCCTCTGTAAACAGTATAATGTCAAATTTTTGCTTAGCAATCTTGCATTTATGCTTTATGTAACATTTTAAGTAAAACTAAATATTTTGCATATAAATAAACAAATTGCTTGAAACTGTAACTTTTGTTTCAGTATGATGTTTTATGAATTGTTGTACGAGTACAGTACAAGAGGAAGGATAGTTCATATAGTTCCTGTATATTTTATGTATAGCAAGTATTCGGTGTCCTTTTTTAAATATAATCCATGATTTTATATCGTATTCTTATAATATTAGTACATAGATAGTTTAATCAAATGTTTTCCTTTGCTTTGATGACTATATTTGATTGACATCACCAGAACCGAAGCTAATCTCTCCCATGTGTCACAATAAACTCAACTATATCAATTAATACACTAACTGTGTTCTAAACTACATCATAAATATTACATAAACACTTTAATCATATAGAATATCTCATGAATTTAGAATGTGCATATAATAATCCAGCATTTTAAACTATTTGAAAAGGGCCTTATATTTTATTCCAATTCTTTGCTGCTCTAAATGATAAACACTTTTGCCCACATGTTGTATTCCTATGGGGGACAATTAAATTTTTCCTTCGTTGATGAACTGACGGGAATGAGTTTCGGTTAAATAGAGATCCTTTAAGTCCCTTATATTAGAATCAGACATTAAAAATCAGCCTATATTTAAGTAGGTACATATAAAATCGGCTTCTGGTGGAGTTGCCCACAAAAATTGTTCCAGATGCAATTATAAATTCCGGTAAATGTCTCTGTTAAGTGTCAAATTTGCGCCGTCACGTCGATTTATCTCACCGTAAGGTAAGTTAAACTTAATTTAGCTTACGGTGAGATAAATAGTTACTTGTAACTAGTAAAGCCACGATATTCCACAAGTATCACTCTCACCAGACCACCGTACTTATATTATATAAGGAGTACTTAATGAAGTAATGGTTTGTATACTTACAACGTAATCTTGCAGTATTTGATTTTGCTATTTGTTTGAAGAATAAAAAACATGATCACTCTCGTCCTCGTATGTGTTCTGTTATTATTTTTGTATCGACTACTAACAAGCAAAAGAATGTAATGTGTTTAAAGTAAATGGTCAATGCATAGCATGAGTGGCAGCAGGTGGTCAGTCAATATCTGCACTACTACATTAAATAAAGCATCATATAGATTTTTAAATTGCAGAGAGTGCTTATTACATACATCCATACATGTCGATATTTATTATTAAACTACTACTACTCTGTCACTTAACAATTGGATACACGTTACCTGCCAAACACATTACCCCATTACTTTCTATATGAATTGCATTGGTCTAATGTAAGTAAGTGTAAGTAGTGTAATATATAATGCACGTATATAAAGAGCACGATTGAGCACGACTGCTTTACATTACACGAAATAATATATTTGGACTATTGTACAGTTGTAAATTAGAAATAGTTTCTAAGAGAGTAAAGCATTGCGACGATAGAAGCTTTTTGAGCGTGGCTAAAGCGAAATGGATCTGTAAGAATAAAGAAAAGCAAAAGTCTCATTACGTCTTCTCGTTTGGTCGCGTCTCGGACGCATTAAACTTATAGAGAACTCTATGTACATTTAACACACACAGAAAAAAATCACAAAGAAATAACAAATGTAAAGTTACCGTAGGTTATTGTCTAATAAACTCAACCATGTACAAGTTAACTATAATAGAGCTATATAATACCTACTACAGGGTTTCTCTGCTGATATAACATTATTAGGGCCCACATGATGTTCTACAACATGTACGTTTCTTGTCATTCTCTGTGGCATTAAAAGTTTTTTTGCCCTTTGAATTTCCAATTTATAAAAAATTACAAGTACGAGAGAGAGAATCGAAGTAGAAATACGCGAGAGATTACCACGAGACTCTACTCACCCACTTGAGACTTCACAAAGCACTCCGTTCTTTATTTGACGTGCAAAGTAACTGATTCCTATTGAGTTTCTGAATTTAATGCGTTATGTACTGTATGAATACTCTGTAAATTCTTGTTATGGCGATATATTTGATTACTTGTATGTACACTTGTAAGTGTAAGTCAGAAACGGCTTTGAAGAACATGAATGGATGATATTGCACAGTTAGATAGACATTGTGGATGGTAATGTACTGGTAATTGTTTTAAATTAATGCTTACGTAAACAAAACTTTCTTGTGATTTTTTGGTGTGTTTGATGTGCTGTGTGTCATGTACCGTGGACCACTCTACACTTTTTCTGTAAAGCCTCATGAATCTTTTTACCATTCCTAAACAATAAATGAATGTCATGTTTTATAGGTAGAAGGAATTTCAATAGGGTACAAAGCTTGTTGTATTTATTTTATAAGGATATTACTGAAGATTTTTATATTCTTTTGTGTATTATACTATACATGTATACGTGTATGTATAATACAAATTTTGATGATGCCTTATATACACATAAGATCATCAGAGGGGAGATAGTGAATGAACTTGATATTCAAATAATATTTTATTACATTAGAATACAATTAGCATATAAAATGAATTTTATTTTCTAGCTGGTAATTGTATATGAGTACCTATAGCGTGTATGTAGTACTATATGCGTAAAAACTAGTAAAATTTGATAGGAACAAGAAAAAATGAATAATCGATGCATGTAATTTTCTTCGGAGATATTCTGCTGTAGTAATAATATGCCTAGAAGCAGTAAGAGTCACATTAATTTTTGTGTTGCTTGCCATCTGCTTTTTAGCTGCATGAAAGACAGAGGTACTTCTTGGCTTTACTTATCATAGTCATCTTTGATCTTATACTATAAATCTTCTCAGATTGTCTGTACACTACAAACTTATATGAAAATTCACTTTTTAACTAACAAAACTATTTGACTCAATCTGAAATATAAAACATTCGTTTGTTTTAATAATGCGCTATATGATCACAGTCTCTTGCCTGGGAAAAGATTAAATTTTTACAGAAATAGAAATATTTACTGACGATTTAAGGTTTATATGAATTTATATGGATTTATATGAAACTACTTCAAGATGCAAACCTAACCAAATCTTTCCAAACGTTAAGGTGATCGAACATTTTAATTTATAAATGAGATCTTACAAATACACAAAATGCACAAAATATTTATTTTAGAAAACAATGATAGCCTTAAAGTAAAAAATATTTTTTATGTGTGTACCCTAAAGCTTTATATTGCAACACTTTGACTTTGAAATCCATTTCTACTGCAAGAAAATACAGGACACTGAGTAAATCACTTAACATTATTGAATCAATCTGTTTCATTCATATCAGACATCAAAAATCCTCCTTTTCTTACCTTTTTACAAGTTCTGCATTGAAAACTACCTAAAAAGTCTCTTTGTATTGCAAATTCGTGTGTCTATCTACTTACAGCTTTTCCTTTGGCTCCCTCCTTCTCTTCCTCCTACAAAAAATGAGCACAGTATGAAATATTATTCTCCTCTGAATTTACATTTTACTAGAACAGAACACACGTTTACCTATAATTGTAAACTGTACATGCCTTTGTTATAAACTGAAGAATAGAATTTTTCAAACCCAGCCCAAAATATTTTTAATTGAATTCCATTACTAAAAATGCCTAGACCCTATCAATCACATTGTTGTGGTGTATATAACCCATTCTTGCTTTTAATAAATACACACAATGCATACAGGGCATCCTTTTTAAAACAAACCCTGCTACATAACAAAACGGTAAAGATACACACATGTAAAGATTATTCCATCCTATAGCTATGTGGCATTATTAAAGCAGTATATATAAATACAAAAAGCTTTCTGTAGATTTGCAACAAGCAATAATGTGATTTCAATTCTTGGAGAGAGAATGAAATGGAATAAATAATGAAGGAATCAAAGTAGCAGCTTGTAGGTTTTTTCTCGCCTTGTACCAATTCTCTGGTGGAAAACATCCATCGCGTACGACTTTTGACATTGCTTTCAAGTATTCACATTTGACGAGTATATAAGTCATAAGTACATGCAAATCCCCATTTATTCTGCTGTATTGTATGGAAACAAACACTTTGCCTGCTTAACATAATTACATAATGCTGAAATAATATTTCCTACATTTACATATACATTAGGGACACTACCCTTCCATTCTTTACACACAAAACAGAAACACAATAGTACAAACACGTTGTAAATAATTCTGTAGCTGTATCATTGAATTAATTGCTTTTTTGTTTGAGTATTTAATCTCTTTGTTTGCGTTAATAATAAAAGACGATCTTATTAACATTTCTAAAGACTTAATTAAAGGATCTCTATGTGTTCATCAACAGATCTCTCTCTCTATCTGTGTATAGGTAAATTGCTATATGAACTTGAAAGAGAACTAGAGTGAAATGTCTCTATCTCCTCTCTCTGTCTGATTAGTAACTTGCTTCTTTAGGTGTTCATTCAGGTGAGTACTACACTTATATATAAATATTTAATGAATTTAATGAACCTCTCTGCAAATATTTTTTCTCATTCTATTCATTCGTCAGACGTGTTTGAAATTAACTTGGTTTCTTTTTATTCCACACCTAGATAATATTTTACTCTCTCATGAAGTCCAAATCAAATTAACTCTCGGAGCGTTATGTATAGAAATTTTTAGCAATTCAAACTCACAAATATCATTCTTGTGCTTACTGGCTCTGAATGTGAGTGTAGTTTATAAACAATATTTCGTGTAAACTCATAAAGCTATAGATAAAAAAATTAATTCTCAACAAGCTATTATATAATATGAAAATTCATATCATTATTGCCTGTACAATATTAGAAATATGTACATATAAACTACATGCATACGGCTAACCTACATGAATATTGGAATACAAAATTGTTCGTAGTTTTGAGAAAAATATTACAGGTTGAACAAAACTACCAGAAACGACACTACCTTTGTAATAAATAAAATATAGCAGAGTTTTTAGTTTTTTACATAGTACATAGTAGAGTACAATTAGGATAATGAGTTGTATTATATGTTTCAACAGGTCATGTGGTAAACATGGTAAAATGTATTCCTCAAAAATTACGTGCATTAAGGTTATAGCTACTTGCTACACAACAGCTCAGTTTTAGCAGGAAAAATTGCTAGGTAAATTCATAATGCGTTGCAATCTGCAATATCCTATTCATTTCATAGATACAAATATATACAAGCAAAAATCTACAAAAATTAAGTGCAATAATTACACACGTGTAAAATAATCAGACAAGACAAAAATAAACAAAAATATTTTTCTGTAGGAAGTTGAGATTCCATTTCTATTTCTATAATTTCTACAACTACTTATATTACTGTATTAGCTTGGGTTATAGGTTTCCACAAACAATTGACACAGCCCAACCCGTGTTTTGAACTCATAAACTGCACTACAATTAGCAAAACTTGTAAATAAATTATTTTATAGGTTTATAATGAAAAAATTTCATATTTGCTGCAATTATAAATGAAGGTACCTACTTCTAAAATTGTAAACGCATGTATATGTATTTCCTTTATTGTTTTGCTCGTCAGAATTGTATCTGTGATAAAATGCTACACATTTATACAACAAGCAAAAGTCTAACTTCTCTGACATGTGTACATATAGTTATAATGATCTTGTAATCTTGTTTAGTCTATGCTCTAATGCATTTTATGACTCGAACAATCTCATTACGTCTCTAGAGATACCTTTTCCTGCCACATACAACAACACAGGCTGATTACCACCTCGATGTTAATTTACAACGCAATCTACATACAAAAGCCAAAGTCTCAATGATAAAAAACACAATCGTAATAAGTTTAACACGTGAAACTGATGAAATACTTTTTTAGCAACTCTTTCCATTTCCAAGAGATTACTTTACAGTTTTCGTCCCTATGTTGTTTCTTATAAGGAGAGTCATGCATAATTATCCCTTGTATATAGAATATGTGTGAAAAGATTATATAATCTGGCTGTAAATGTTTACATGGCTAAATTGACCATGTCATCATGAGAATGTTAATTTAAGTTGACATTCCAATTCCAACAGACAGTTAATAATTGTTAGTTACTCCATTTACCTTACCACACTTAAATTTAAGTTATATATGTACATATTGCTGAAGATTTTACATAAATGTGTCATTTTCTTGTGTAGTAGTAGTAGTAGATTTATGTATTATTTTCTTTACACTTACACGTTAAGTGTTCCATGAGCATGATCTTGCGTTTTAATTTTAATTTACTCCTACTGTGTGTTATCGTAATAGTCAAAGCACTCAAAACCATTTTACATTTACAAACAAAGCATTTCATATGGATTTGCAATTTACCTGCTTGCGCCATATCTTTTACACACGCTAATGAATGGTAATCTTTGTGACTGTCTTTTGACAGACGGCAATAGTAATACATTTAGCTTGAATGTTTAAAGCACGATGATGTTTGTGTGGTAACCCAAAGAGGAATTGGAAGTAAAGTAGCAGAATGTCGGTAAGACTGCTTTACTTGATTGTTTTTCCTTTATGATACGATTGCTGGTTTTTTCCTATATGCTACGTGTGATTAGATTAGAATTATTAGTGCTTTGTGATGTTGGCATCGGAATGAAGTGCATTTATGTGTGCTGCACAGATGGACAGGTAAAGAGGTAAATGGCAAATGGCTGAAACAATCTGCAAAACAGATGATAAAATTCAATTCACTTACAGGAGTAGTGCGTGTACTGTTTACCACATCCCGCTTTTACATAAAGTGGATATGTTTATATGTCTATGTCTATATCCTTTTCCCAATAAAATACACAATAAGACACTTACACTACATAAATATCATTCTCATACACTTACCTACTCATACGTGCTCATTTTAAATTGTCACACTTGTAGTTATACTTATAAATCTACATAGAATTGCTTTTTCTTAGAAAAATAAATATACAACTGCACTAACTAGAGCTATAAATTTACAAAATGAAAAAGTATATATATACCTAAGCGATATCCTGGCATATACAAGGGAAACAAATAAATAAAAAACATATTTGCCCATTTCACTTATATAGATCAAACTTTCTTTAAAAAATAATTTTTTATGTCCAAGTCCATTTGTAAACTTCTGGACAATTCATTTATATTTTTATTATGCAATTTCAGATCGTTGGTTTTCCTATAAATTATATGACATGTAAAGTAAAATCATGGAATTATGAGAGCATCATTAAAGAAGGCGTATTTTTTTCACACGAAAGTTTTGTTGACAAGATTGACAGGTATGGCAAAATTTGACTAATAACTTTACAGCTTATATTACTATAGAGTTTATGACGAAATCCCATATATACAATGAGAACAAAAGAACCGTGTAAAATTCACAATGGTGTATCGTAAATAATATTCATCTTCGTCTTGTTTCATGCAAATCAAAAATTCAGGCTAAAAAAGTAGCTGGTAAGTAAAAATGCTTGTGTACAAGTTAAGTGAAGTAGTTAGAGGATCTGTGTACACGGAAAAGGACACCATATCCAATGAAATCGCACACACACGGAGAGAAATGTTGTCATTTGGCGTGTCAAGCTAATAAATAAATAAACAACAAGTGATAACTCATTACTACTACAGATTCTTTACAACCCTTTACTACTCCTGTACCTCCTTGCTTGCCTAATGCAAGAAATACACACACAAAGCCACACAGACACTCGCAGTGAGTTGGAAATAAAAGAGATGACAAAATACTCCACTTAGAACAGGCAGCGGTCATTCAGTCATTAATTCAATCCGTTTTGTTGACAAGCAACCTGCAACAAGGCGTAATTTATGTACAATGTGTTTAAGCACTATCTCTCTAGGCAAATGTCTTTCTTTCGCACACAGCTGAATGAGAATAGAACACTTAAAGAATGAATAATGACAGTGAAATGACGACACAATGCGATAGTCACCTGCTGCTGACATAATAAGCAACGACAACACACTAACAAAAGTGCGTGAGCTATGCCATGCTAAATCCTCATTATTCAACAATCATCAATTTATACACAAAGACGGATCTATAAAATTCTCCGTGCATATTGTTAAAGGAATTCTATAAGTGGAAGAGATATACAAAAGTGTGCAGATATTTTATCATATTTTATTATCATCTTCATCCATTCAGTTTACATTCGCGTAAATGTCCTCAAAGATAAATACGGTCTTGTGAAATCATTTAAAGCGAATAGATACATTCTGCAGGCCTTTTGCATTTATGGTTCTATGTACAATATAGGCAAATTGCAGCAATGCTAATTATAGAAGAATGAAAAGATTCTTCATAAAGATAAGCGAGGATCTTTAGCGTTTACATTACAAGAACAATCAGAGAGTAAGAAATTAATCTTTTGTTCTGCACTCTGTTTATATTTTGTCAGATTTTATTTTTGTCGCGTTGTTTAATTGAAATTAAAGCAATTGTTTTTTTTTTAAATTGGATTGTTCTGCTTGTTGTGGTAAAGTACATTTACCACAGCTAAAAGGAAATGGAAAGATAAAAATAAGTAAAGTAGACCGTATATACAGACCGACAGACGCAGGCGTGTCTAATGCATCTGCTTGAAAATGGTATGAAGATTATAATACCGGTACACGGAATTTTATGTGAAGTCTCACAAATCAACCAGTGCCAAGATTGTGCCGGAAAAGTTTACCTCTCTTGTCTCTTGTTCTTGATGCAATTTTTGTATGTTTGTTTTTAAGTGAGTAATGTTTGTGGCAATAAATTACGTGTTATAATTGACAATGCAATTTTAATAGGGAGGTTGATGTTCTGTGTAAATAATTGTGACACAAAATTGATTCACCTTTGTGAGAGAGATCAGCAGTATCTGTAACTATTAATAATTGCAGCCGCTCTCATCTCATTGTCAGTCACACACCGTAAATCGTTACTTCTTTCGACACAAGCTTCAAGCTACGCATACTAACTTGCTTTTAGTCGTGACTAATCTTTTTTATTTATTTCATGTATATACTTTTGAGAAACTTAAATACTTACATTAACTGGTAGGCTTTTCATTAAGGAATATCTAATCTGACGTTAAAAAATAATCTAACTCGATTTTTTATTTGGAAATTGAGTGCAGACTTTAATAATTGTACAGTATATAAGATTGTAGTATAAAGTCGTGGTTATAACTCAGCCTAAAATCTACAGAAGTATTTTCTACTGTTTTAAATAAAATAATTAATAAATTTAGTTTTTAGCGTTGATCTGATTTCTCGTGAAATATTTTCCCGTCTCAGGACAAGTCCTACTATTTGTAATTTCCTACACGTGGAAAAATAATTTTTACACTTAATCGTGTACAAAAGTACGTAAGGATTTACAATGCTGGTAGAATTAAGATTTACGCGTAGAATTTTGCGCTTTACACGATGAATAACAATACCTGACTCAATTACTCAGAAATCTCTCATTTATTATCAGGTTGTACTGTAAAACTTCATCCTTCAAAATGTTCAAACAAAATCAAGACACGCATAAAATCATAAAAGAGATATAAAGCAAACTCTCGACGTTTATGATTATTTTGTCTCATATCTGTAACAATATGATTCAGCAGGTTTGTTCAATTGAACGGATCATCCAATAAACAAACGCATCACGCAATTCCTATTTCATTTGCCACAATAAAATCTCATAGAAGAAATAATGGAATGTTCTTTGCCCTAAGCTTTATAGTATAAGTATAAGTTATAGTTGATGTTTATATATGTAGTTATGTTATAATATAAAGTTATTACTTTTACAGAGTGCGTACTCTGCTTGCTCGCACCAGTAACAAGAAATTTCACATAATGAACTAGCTGTGTGATACAGAGAAATTACAATTACAATCTCAAATAAATTTCTATCGATGCTGATGATGATGATGCGAAATGCAGCTGCTGGGAATTTATAAAGTGCCTATTTCATTTAAGACTAAAGACGATTGAACAACAATTTATTTAATGAATGAAATCATTCGTCTGTCATGAACATCTGAACGTGTACTTGTTTTTCTATAATTACAGATCTCGCGTACAGCTTGTTCTTTTTCCTCTTTACTTCCTCTCCTGGCCGTACTTCTCTTTGTAAACGTTTTAATCAATAATATTAGAAACTTCTAATGCAATTGGCCATTACCTTTCCGATTGATTGGGGAAATGCTCCGTTAATTAATTTCTTGTCACACTCTGTCTCTTTAAGAAGATTCAAACTGTTCTTACTTTTTATGTGATTCCATGTATCGCTTAAAGGAAGGAAATCTAAATGTTACACTTTTTTGC
Source organism: Pogonognathellus flavescens (assembly GCA_019776165.1). Classification (NCBI taxonomy): domain Eukaryota; kingdom Metazoa; phylum Arthropoda; class Collembola; order Entomobryomorpha; family Tomoceridae; genus Pogonognathellus; species Pogonognathellus flavescens. The sequence continues at coordinate 17,119 of JABASD010000573.1, forward strand.
ATAATTTTCTATTTATACCGTTTAATTAATTGTTAAATAAGTTTCTCTCTCTGTGATATATTTTATAACTGTTAATTGATTCTCGTCCGTTAAAATTGACATCATGACAATAAAATTGTTCTAAAAAATACCTCCGCTTAAAATAGACCACGAAAACTCAAGTGTCTATGCTATAGACGTGTTAATTGGCTTTTTCTCTTTTACACGTGCATGAAAAATCGTGTCTGAGCTTATAGAAATTGAAATTAACTCGCATTGATTGACTCTTACGGGAAATAATGTAGAATTTCCTCAAGTTAAAAAATAAAAACAGTGCCTAGGCCTATATCTATTAAATCCGCTTGAAATAACGCCTGTGTTGTTTTTAATGGTGTAATAAATACACAGAGAACACGCTGTAACTTCTGTAAACCCTGCCGTAAGTGATATTTGCTTACAAGAGTAATAGTTCTCGACTCACACATAGAACTATTAAAAAAGCAATCAAATTAAAGCATGGAAGAAGGAAATATTTCCGTCTAAACAAAAACAACTGTGTGGTATGTGTAGCTTTGTACCTAGTAATAACACATCATTACAGGGAATATATAATTTATGTAGGAAATGCATTATTGAATGCAGTTTGCACACGATTTACAAATAACACATTCATTCACAAAAGAAACTGAAACTACTACCATTTATTCCCTTTCAATAGGCATAGCCATAGTATTATAGGCGTACATACATATACACATTATATAATTATTAGTCTCTTTATAAAAGGTAATTCTACCTAAACACTAAGCACACGTATACAGACATAAAATTAAACGAAAGTTGAATACAAAAATACATTTTTACATAGCACACCGTATAATAACCTGTTGGTGTATATTGTATATAGGATTACACAGAAATGACTGTATAGTTACAGAGTACAGGTATATTATGTCCGAAATGCATTAGAAAAATGATTTCCAAGTTATAATTGTTAATTTAGCGTTGTAGCAGCATTATGGAATAATAATTGAGTAAATTGAGTGAATAGCTAAAGGTAAAAGCGCAATAAGTATAAAGTACACCTCGTGGTAACTCACAATAATAAATAAGTGTTCAATTACACCTTCCGGAATCGTTTTTAGTTGACTGGTCGGCGCGGCCTGTAGCTTTTATCATGCGAATGAATGACGTGCCAATAAAAACTTTGTTCAATGTAAATCACTCCTTGGCATAATAATGAGAACCTAATAGAGTTAAACAGCCATGTCCTGTGTGTGTCTATGTGTCTGGGCAAGGTATATCTGTGTACAAGTCCTCGTCCATCAACCAGAACAAGATAAACTCACAAAAAGAAATAAATTCCCATTATTTGCTATGTAGATCGCCCATACAAATGTTACAGCCAAAGCCTTCCCTTATATAACACAAATAAGCGTACACACACACAGTACAAATGCTTTTGGGCATTTCACAGATGAGAATCGCTTTACAATATCGAAATACAACAGCTAGACACTTTTCTCAGTAGACAGACACGTAAATTATACATACAAGCTTTATACACTCTTTAGAGATACTCAAAGACTCAAAAAGATCATGTAAAGAGTAAAGACAGCCAGATGGACAACTAACTGGGTTTCCGACCACTATAGGAATCTCATAGGTACTACTACTGGTCTACATTAATCTGTACACGTATGCCTTGTAGTTTGTACGGATATTTGCGTACGTTTGACTTACATGAAGCAAATTGTGTGCTAAAGACATACAAAGAGAGAAAAAAGTAAAGGAAAGCTTTGGAGCAGCCAAGTCTGCCTTGTGTGTGCGATAACAGTAATAATAATAATAATAAGCTATGATCTTCCTGTGTAGGTATTCTCTGTCTGTGTATATGATGTGTGGCATTTTTCTCACATTTTCTATTATGTATTATGCTCCATTAAACGTTCGTAATTTAGCAAATTGAAGCAAGAAGTCAAGTAAAAGCTGTTTTTCAACTATTTCAACTCTGAGAAGGAACAGAAGTATATGGGTATATATTAGTTGTGTATCATGTTTGCATTTCTTAGAAATTGGAAGAAAAAAACTTCACGAGATTCATGCAACTCTCAACTCTGCGATTAATTATTTGAACGTGCTCTTCTTCCGTTCTTCCCCTTTCCGTTCATGTAACTGATGCAAGTGGACCAATCCACTGTAGGTACCTTATACCGAAAACATGCACACTTTCCTTTCAATTGGTGTAGGTAAGTTATATAGCTACATAATTCTTTTTTTGTGTGAAAAAATTGATTTTATGCATTTTCCCTTCAAGCTATTCATTTCAATTTGTAATGCAATGCATTTTTTGCAGACGTAACTAACAGGATAAAAAATTTACATCATAAAGGAAATGCAAATGCTTAACTGAAATGCATACTATTCTAATTTTGAACTCATATTTTATATTAATAATCAAAGTTATGTAGATATTAGCAGGTCCCAGCTTGTAAAGTGTAGTTTTTACTTTTTAGGTGATTCCATGCATCGCTTAAAGGAAGGAAATCTAAATGTTAAACTGTTTTTGCATAATTTTCTATTTATACCGTTTAATTTATTGTTATATAAGTTCCTCTCTCTCTGTGATATATTTTATTGGATAAAGATTTATCACTTTAAAATATATTTGTATATATTTTTTATAAATAGGGAGATTATGTACATGATAATTATAATTGCTATATTCAATCACTGTCCCTCGCTCTACTGAATGGAAAAATTGGGATGATAAGGAAATGTAATTGCCGATTAGGTATATAGGAGGTGGAAATATTTATAACTGTTATTCGTAGGTATAAAATAGAAAAGATTTTCTGCAATCTGAAATGTTTTAAATGGTCTATTTCTGTATTAGTACATATATTAAGTAGTAGCATGTACAATGAATAGATATTGATTAGGAGAGGACACCTATATGTAAATGATATAAATTCAATTACCCATCGATGGGCCTTGAATTGTATTGCATTGACATTTCAATGCAGATATTTAATTTGATCGTAATGAAAATCAATTCTTGTTTCTCTAAACGAAGAATCAAAGGGCAGACAACAAAATGAGATGATAATTATCATTGAAGGATCATCTTATCGTCACTGCGCCATACATTACTATCATGAAATTCATCTCTCTTTGTGCAAACAATTCATTCTAAGGACCACCATATACCAATCACAGTTTATAAGTGCATTAATAATATCAACATCAACATCTTTCACACGAACATACAGCACCAGGGCTAAATGCTACACAGATTCTAGATATGTGCTCTTGGGCAAGGGCGTATCTAGGATTCAGCAATGGGAAGCCCAGAGGTAGAAAATGAACTTTGATATAGGAAGGTCTCAAATTTTTGTGAAAAAACGCTTTTTTCAGAATCTATAGGTGGGGCTCAAGCCCGGTGAACCTATAATAATAGGTAGATACGCCGAAGAAGAATCTCCAGTGCATTAATTAGAAATTTCTGTCATTACTTCATTAAGGCGAGGTTACAATTATAATTACAAAATGAACTAAACTCTTTTCTGTATAAGTGTGAAATAAAAAGTTGTAAATTTTACTGCACATTATTAACAAGCAATCAAATACCTAATAATACTGACTAAAAATGTTATAGCATAACTTACAGCTACTTACTTACTAGATGTACTTCTAGTATGTGTTATTCAACAATGCATTACTTATTGGTTTCTCTATATACACTCTATATGTACATCCACGCTTACAATCTTCTTCTCATGTATTTATCCTTATGTGTTAATTGCATCTTTGATTGTAGCGTATAGGAACTGTGGAACATTTGTATTGTCAATAAGATGATTGGATCAATAATAATGAAATGAATTACGTTGACCATGATTATTCTGATTACCTTTGCACACACCACTTGTCAAATGTATACTTAACATTTTTGCATGCTCACGACGATAGCACAGTTAGTATATATGAATTAATCATATTATAACATTATAATAAAATTATGTATGTTTTAGTGGAAGTTTGTCAAGACCGCAAGACCCATTGAGGACCATTATAATAAACGTATAGTGAGAATATTCTAATAAAGTACCTACACTTTTATTTACATCTTATTTTTGTACTAGTAATTTTATTCGATTTACTTTGCGAACGACTCTATATATAAGTTACTATATCTTAGCTATATAAAGGGTAACAATATTTTTATAGCGTTATTATTAGCTTGACAAGGTAACACGTAACATTTCTTCTTATGTAAATAGTTTAAGCACTCTATCGCTATTGCATGACATACTGCACACAATACAGAAGAACACACGTTTGTGTTTAGTATAGCACTCGAGATTTTTGTATTGATATCAATTACAGTGAAATGCAAAGGTTACATATCGCAAGAGGAGAATAATGCAAGGAAAGACATAGGAGGAATTAGGTATCGTGTGCATCATCATTCCCTTTAACAAGAGAATTGCATGTTGCCTTTATTAGAAGTTTACATACAAAATTCAGTCTCATGCTCTTCAATGCAAAACTATCGAACTCTGCAATGGTAAAATAATAATTGTATTCATTCTGTCCAACATGTATTTACAATTCACAGTAAATAGGTAGGTATTGCTTTAGTATGCAGTTGAAGTGATATATATGTAATAATACTTTAAAAGGGCAAACAATTTATTATAAGACCCTCACTCACGAAACGCTTGTTGTATAGAAAGAAACGTGCGTTCAAGATCATTTTGTTTTATTATGTAAGTAATTGCAGAAGTTACTGCGTGTATTGTATGTAACTAAACGTAGTAAGTGAGAGACGAAATGAAATAATAATGAGATCGCGCGTCATTTCCATGAAAAAAATAATTAGGTGAGTTGGATGACTTGTATCAACATCTTCAGAGTGTTCAGAGTAAATAATAAATGGATTTTGCCGTTAATTGGGATGCAATGTGGTGTAAAAAAGGAATAAAATTGCTTTGAAGGGATTGGGATGGATGTAGGACGAAAGAAGAAAAAGTTGCAATCAAGTGAAGAGTTCAGATCATCCCATAATATTATAACATTAATAGCATACTAATTTACAGTGATAAAAAACTTACACACTTGTCCAAATAATTGTTATACAATGTAATAACCTTTTACTACGCTCTCTGTAGTAATTTTGTTTATTCAGAAGATTCCACACACAAAAAGCAAAATAAAAAGGCTTTGTTTATATAGAAGTGTGTTGCTTTTTCATGTAATGTCTTGTGTGATTGTGACTTTCTGCTACAGGAATATATAGTAAAAGAATAAATGAATTTATATTTGCTATGCAAGGAGTATTTAATGTTTATGGTAATTTATAACGATATAAATGACAATGGAGCTTTTGGCAAAGTTTATAACAACAGTTTCGATTTCATTATTACAGTTGGAGAATGACGTGTGTTGTTTTTAGTGTACTGAATATTGGTGGTATAGAAAAGGTGGGGATGTGCTTACAAATTAATAGAATGATGAATTGATAAGGAGGATAATAAAATTCTTGGAAGATGATTTGCTTTTTGGATGCAGGACGTTTTGTTTCAGAAGAAGGCACATGTCTCATCCACCGATGTGATTGCCAGATGAGTTGTAAGCAGTTCTTCTGTTCTGAGTAACCAGTGTCAAGGAAAACTGCAAAAATCGTTAATGGTTCATTTTTAATGAACGTCCAACTCTTTGCAAATAAACATTTTCGATCCACCTTATAATTGTCACCTGTTAAAATATTTTATGTAGAAACAATAATAACGATTTACAGTAATATTATAGATGAAGAAGGAGTAATCGCTACCATTGAAATTTGTACTGTGGATTAATATTCTAATATATAAGTAAAACACGTAAACATCTTATATACACCAAAACCAGAATTTTTAATTGTAGAAGTAAATCACAAATAATTAATTGTATACTTTTTACCTTTAAAAAATTCATTACGCATAACGCAATTCAATGGAAACAAAGCAAAAGCATCTTTGTTGACCAAATAGACTTACTGTCATTAACACACTCCACCTCTAATAAATATACCGCTTGAATCCGCTTGAATTTCAAACACCCCTACAGTAAAACATTCGTTCATCTTCTTGATGTTGACAAAACATAGTTGTTACAAAGCATAGCATAGGTATATAAAGCATAGCATATAGAATGCATAGCATATATAAAGCCTACCACATTATTTACTACAAAAGTTGAATGTGTCACGAAAGAAAAATTTTATATGGTAACATTTCAATTGACAGGACGTGAACAAGTTTGATGAGTGGTCTTTGCTTCTTCAAATTGTATTTTACGTACCACTAAAATACAAAACATGCCCTTATACAGTAGAAACTCATTTAGTGTGCATGTGCTTTGTATCTATACGTACACACTTTACCATAACAAAGAAATGAAGAAGTTATAGAAGAAATATTCATTTACATAGACGCTATCACACTAAAAGAAAAACATTTCTACCGTTCCACTCTTTGTATAATTTGTTCTTTACGTCATTTGAGAAGAATTCCTAGCATATCCTTACACTTACCAAAAACGAACTTACCTTACATTGACTTACGTACATGTGTATCATGCACATTCAACAATAAATTACTCTACATGAGAATATTTTGCTATAACTACTCCTTAATGTTGAACATGTTAGCCTGGTGCACGCGTGTAGGAGCAACACACACAGAAAAGTGAGAAAGTTTCACTTTGTGGTATAAGTTGAACACAAGGAGTATTGCTATGTAAATGTTTGTGTGAGGTGATGGCAAAAATAATAATAAAGCATATGGAATTATGACTAAAAGATGTATTTGACTTTTACATTGATATTGACGCATGTTGCAGTGGTTCTTGTTTTTAGTTGCATCTAAAAAGTTCTCAAGTTAAATGTCAGCGAGACGATTATGCACATGCAAAACAGCATCGTGCTTATGTTCTCTCATTATAGCTCATCGTAACATGCACGAAAGGCTATGCCTTCATAATATCTGTGTGTAGAAATGCTCCTTGATCAGCCTTCTTGTTAGCAAAACGCAAAATGTACAATGAACTCATTGAAATTCAACTTCGCCTATATAATGTCAGTTTTTTCCGCAAGCGTTGCAGTTTACATTTATTAATGTTTGTTTTACCTAGGCAGATTTTTATTTTCGCAGTCTATTTTACGCTTACTTGTTATTACTATCTCTGTACATGTTATATTATGACTCTATGCTGATAATGTGATTACAACATTGCGTAATTATGTTGGCACTTCTTGAAGATCGTAAAATGGATTATGCTGTGTATAACTCATTTTTAAACACAGAACGTGCAAAAGTAGTTAAGTTTCATCAACTCTTCTTGTAAACATCGTCCTATATATGTATAGCTTTATATAACTTATATATAAGCTGCTATGTAATGTTATAGTTTCCTTTCACTGTCTATTATTGTAATGGTGATAATGATAATGATCTGAATAGCGAAAAGGATCGAGATTCTTATAGAGTGGGATAAAAAGATTATATAGAATGTATTAAGAAATTATTACTACAGGTAGATCGATCTTTGAAGAGTGAATGGGTGTGCTCTCTCAAAGGACACCGACATTTAAAATCCAAGTGATAAGGTTATGTGTTATTATGTACGTACTATATAGTACGCTATGTATTTTAAGTAAGCTTCTTTTTTATACGAGTAATACTGTGTATAATAGATATAGAATAAAATTTGGGTTGTATGTATGAGGGTTCATGAAAGAGATGTTCTTCTTTTTTATCTGTATATAAAATTGGGATTATGTTCTACAATAGAGTTTTTATTCATATTTTGTGCCTTTTCTCACTTCAATGTTGCATTTAATTGCGCTGTGTCTGAATTTACATATCAATTAGGTTCACTTAATTTCTTAATTACACTAACATGAATAATTTAAAATGGATTTAATTCTCTTTAGCATTTAAATGGCCTGTTTTGTACAAAGAATCCCAAGTGGTGACTTGTGAGTGAATAAGATCTAAACTTTTGTCAGACAAGGTGAGAATAATTACTCTGTGCATTAATTTATACAAACAATTTTATGAATAATTGAAAAATCTTATATACATTAGGAGTATGCTGTTAGGAATGACACAGTAATTAAAGATAGAAGATATTTGTAAAGAAACATTTTTTAATTTTAGTTTTAGTCAATAATTGATTACAAATTAAGTCTTCTAAAAATTTTAACATTACATTGAATATTATATACCTTCAATTGATTAGATTTGAGTAAATCAGAAGTAGACGAATCAGGCCCTGAAAATGTTTAAGATTTCAAAGTAACTGAAGCATATTACTGAAATATTATTTAAAAATCAATATAACTTCGTTACTTAAAATGGAATGTTTAAAATTAGTACACGTAAACACCGCAGCTTATGCTTACACTATATATTTAATTTTTACAAACGTATAGGGTCGTATTTCCTACTAAGCGATCTAATTTGATTAATAATAAGCACCTAATTACGTTATTTGTCTCAAGGTGTAATTTACAAGGGAGTGTTGCATTTTCCAACTACATTTTACACTAAGTAGTAGGTTGAGCATTTTAGTGTTGTAGGTATATAAATAATAAATTATGCCTATAGAGAAAATCGGAGCAATCAAGATAAAATGTCACATAAACAACTTTGGTTGCTGTAATAAGCTTGTAAGATGTATAAGATGAAAAATGGATAAGAAATAAAGTCACCTTATTTATTCCAGATTATAAATAACACCAATCTCAACTATAAGTACCTTTGAATTAATGTGGTTTGTCATCATTGCTCAAAAGAAACAAACTGCATTCACTATTACTATTATTAGTAGTAAACGAAATCTATATAGCCTTAAAGGCATTTATTAAGTAGGTATCTACTTTTTGGTGAAAATGAATTTGTATACTGCTAACTACTTAAGTAATACTTACAGCTGCAGCCTTGTCATGTGCTTTGTAGTTTTTTGACCATCGTTTACAATTAGTCTTCTAGGACACTGGGAATTTCTTGTGGTGTCCGTTACGAAACAAGATTAAGATTGACTTTCCTGTCATAATTATTCTTCTATACAGTCTTTATTAGTACAATATTTTTTATAATAGAAATATTATATGGGAACTTTCATTGTAAAAATTGTTGATTGATCGTGTAATAAAGAAGATTGAGTTGAGTTCAAAGTATTATAGTCAATAAATGACTTTATTAAGTAACCCATAAGGCCGTGAGCTTTAAACTGCCTGTACGATTCATTGCCTTTTCCGTTCACAATTCCAATTTCCCAACTCATCATCTTCAACATATACTACCATAGACAATTTTAATGTACTTAATAGGTACAATACACACAAATATTATTAGGAGACAAGAATTATACAAGTAAGGCCTAGTTGACTACATAGAAATCTTACAGACAAGCATTAAGCTTAGATTTTTCACTTTTGTCATGTCATGTCAGAATTATTTTGTGTGAGTATTGTACAATGCACGAGGCAATATAATGCAAAGGGAGACTCATGAATTTTACTTTGCGGTTTTGACTTGCCATGTCGTTGTCGTCGCTTCGTTGTATTTCCCTTTAATTCATTTTTGATTGACTTTGTGTGGGCTGAACTTAATTGACTGCGCAAAAAATCCGCAACTCATTTGTGCAGCATTATTCAACAATTATTCAACTATTACCAATACGAGTAATGTTCGGAAATGTCTTCAATGTAAATAATAAGGTTTATCTCATCAATGATGCAATTCTACCTAACTATGCTCCCATTAAGTCTTCAGTCACTCCATTTTTTTACAATCGAATGCATAAGTATTGTTTGTATACCTATACGTCCAGTTTCTCCCTGCACGTGTTTTATATGTACTACACTAGAAGAAATAAAATTGATCGAGTAGATTGCTTAATGAAATGAAAAAACTAAAATGGAAGAATTATTGAGAATATTTTGGAATTGCCCTTTGCCATCATTTTTTATTCGTTTCTTCCTTCGATTGCGTTTACAATCAATTTATTGAGTCATTCTCAAATAAAGAGACTTGTCTTGATTCATCTCTTTTATAATTTCTTATTTGTATTGATATGATCATAATAATGCGTTAATAAAATGATAGAAAGAAAAATGATACACGTGCCATGTAATGACTTTGCTTAGTTTTGCTTTGGATAATGTTGCCTGTGTTATCAATATACGTGACAGTGATCAATCGAATTAAAAGCACAGATAATTTGGCTTGAGAGATTTTTTATTCATTTGTCGTGTAATATTAAAAGACTTGCTGTAATGAAACCGCCGCCGAGATGAAAGTGCATTTTTATTTGTGCAGATGATCTCTCTCTCTTTAAGTGATTGCCGCACAAATACACAATTGAGAAGAAGACACAATGACATTCTTGTCATGTTGTTGTGATTATCAGTTTATCATGATGATTTCAGCACGGACGATGAGCATACAAATTTTGTTAAAAAACTCAAAACCTTTTCATATGGATTATGGATGGATGTGACAATGATACCTACAGTTAAGAAAAGAAATATAACGTTAATAATAATTCTGCTTGTAAACTCACAATTTCTGTACGAACCGCAAAATGAACAAGAAATTATAAAATGCAATTATTTTCTATACCTATTATTTGAATACAAAATTCCGTCAATATACTACCAGTAACATTCCTCAACTTATTCTTTGCATTTTCACACTGAATTGACAAAATTGACCAAGTTAACAAACTACAATTAATGTAAAATATTTCTGTGTATGGATATTCTTGGTATATTTTGTTAAAAAATACACGTAATAAAATATGTGCCTTATTTTTATCGTCTGCATTGATTATAATTTCTTGTTCCTTTTGCGATTCGTACAGAAATTGTGAGTTTACAAAGAAAATTATTATCAACGTAATATTAACAGATCCGCATGCCTCAACAACGGATATGAAAAGGTTTTGAGTTTTTAACAAAATTTGTATGCTCATCGTCCATGCTGAAATCATGATGATAAACTGATAATCACAACAACATGACAAGAATGTAATTGTGTAATTTTAAAATTTTATTAGAGATACTAAAAATGAAACTTGATTCGCGAATTGTACCTGTAAATGTTTCTGCATTCTATAGTACGACATACACAGCAATAATATTATCAGTAAGTGCTCACAGTATAAGCATTAATTATAAAAACTGCTTAACTTTCTGTTTCCTTGTAGTAGTTTTGTGCCTATATTAACCACACTGTGCTAATTAAGGTGTATTGGCTAAACTTGTAAAACTATATCAGACTATTTCATCATAATAAGAGTAGATTAATCATTCCGAAAAAGTATTGTAATTCCACAGCTTGACAAAGTCAATTCAAGATAAAACAAAGCATTGACACGTGAGACTCCTCAGAGTTCAAAGAGGGTGTTAATAAGAATGAGAATATTATGTGTATCACGATGGGATTTGTGAAAAGCGATAAATAACTCATAATAAAATATTAGTGAAGTATTAAGTCTACAAGACACACCCTCCCCTCGCATACACTTTTCCTTGTCAAGACTTAAATAAACGCTACGCCAATTTTGATCGGCAAAAGAACAATTCCTTGTAATTACATACTCCTGTCCGTCTTGTTTATAGTAATTACTGAAATCGTAAGTCAAATGATACTTTGTGTGTGTAAACAACCCCAATTAGCATTTAGGTGTTTATAAACAGAAGTGTAATAATTTATTCATTTATGTAATACACTTACACTAAGAATAATAAATTATAATGCTCTGTAAGCAAAGGAAAATGTGAAATGCTACACAGTTCATTGAAAAGGTTCAATTAATCTGAGAGACCAACATGTCTTGAATATATCGTTAAATTTCTTTAATAATGTAATTGTACTTAATCCTTTGAGAATTACTTTTGGAGTACCCCACCCTTATGGGTGCATAAATTTATAATATCATGACAACGCATAAGGAACCAAAATTATTATCTAGAGCAATAAATAGGCATTTTAAATAAGTAAAACTACCTATAATTATTTTTACCATGAAAGACGAAAATATTTTACTGTATATGTATTGCTATGAGCAAGGACGACTATACCTATAGGCTCACAGGGCTTGAGCCTCCCGAATTAAGGTAAACGGGGTTATTTTACGAAATTTTGCTGCCGAAGGCCGAAAATGAACTCATTTTTATTTCTGAGCCCTAAAATCTCTTTAGCTCCCCCGTGTCACAACCCAAATGCACCCTTCATTATGTTTACACTCGCCCCGAGCGTAAAAATTACAATTATCTGATGTTATTTTCCAACATTACAATTTTGAACAATTAAATGAGCAAAAGAAAACAGGTACATAAGAAAACTAACAATATTTCGCATTTCAATATTAGAAATATTTATTGTCTCAATAATTCAGGGCAGATTGATATATTATGAGGTATTGTGCAACAATCTACTAGCACTATAAAGAATATAGGATTTCACTTACAGCATTTTATAAAGCTATATTCACTTACAAACTTAGTTTGATTGAAAAATCTTATTGATAATTTGATATATTCAATAATGCATTTATTTCTCTCCTGTATGTAGAAATAACTACATTCTGTTTACTGCACAGGTCATTCACAATCCCCTCTGGATGAATTGATCTTACAAGAATCGGTATGCACGATTCTAAAATCAAATCTGCGTAAATTATGAAGTGGCACTTGGGAAAGAAATTGAATGGGACCACCCAGGGAGTATATAAATTAAGCTAAAGCCAGATTTAAAATATTGACATGAATCTTATTACGCAAAGACACCAAACATAAATTCCCAGCAGTTTCAATCACATCAGCATCTCTTACAATTGAATTACTAAGTAAGACAAGTTTAAAAATCTCGAAGAATGTTTGCTATAATACTCACGATGCAATAAATAATGTTGATCATGTACCTTGTATAATTTTTCAAAATCCTTTACTAACGACCTTCTATTGTTAAACTGAGATTTACTACTAGATTTGTATTACGTGTGTACATTCACATTCCCCTGGGGTTTATTTAAAGCATGAAATATTCAATTCGCATTTTGATAGTGCGTTTGCATGTAACACGTAACACATAACTCCTTCACACACAATAAACTGTCACTAAAGGCCGTGGCATTTAATTCTCCCTTTACAAGTTTACACTTTACACTCAGTTTAACATTATACTGTCATCATCCCAGTTTAACTTTGCTTTGTACTGAAGATGATGACGGATTGATGAGAATTTGATAGACTGTGTTCTTGTATTGTGTGTCTAGTAATTCTGTATACTTTCCTTCAACCTTGATATCACCCTGTCATAGTTTAATTTGCTCAATAGCTTGTTGTGGGTGTTAGTGAAGCTTCAATTGAAGGGGAAATCGTGTCTTATCTCAAATCTCACTAAATTAAACACTTTCTCAATATTATTGCACACAGCAAGTGAAAGATTTTCTTTTCTAACAAAATATTAACTTCCTAAATCAAGGTCATTAATGTTAAATAATTATTGTGGTTGGCAAAATTGTCTTATAATCATTTCAAACCACTTGTTGGACCCTGCATTAAACTCATTGTTACTAGTGTCATAAAGATTTTAACGATTACACTTGTTTAACATATTTACTAGTGCCGAATGTTATTACTTAGCAGATTATTTAGGGCTTTATTTAATATTATCCAGATATGGATATTGTAGGTTAACTGAACAAATTCAACCACTCGGTAAAGCATTTTAAATCAAATCCACGTAAACCTATGCAATAATGGTATTGATCGTTATGTTTATGCTTGCGTATGCTTTATGTCTGCTTTTATAAATTCATAATTAAGGTGGACATAATATAAAGATTGTAATTACACCGTAATGCTAATGTGCAGTCTTAAATGCAATCAACAAAAGCATCAAACTGTCATTCTTTTAATTTGGCAGTTTTAGCCTTCCTGGGTTAAAGGAGGAAAAATTATTTTATTAACATACACAAACAATCACTGTCATGTCACACTTATATGAAGTATGATAGCCGCAAACGACTCATCGTCAGTATCATTAACTAAAGGTTGCAAAATTTAGTTGTAAAGAATGATTGAGTTAAAACATTAAAAACATGTTCATTTCGTATAGGGTATATAAATGGTTATTTAAAATTAACATTGATCCTTTAATTGCAGACAAAGATATATTTTGCATGCTAAAAACTGAATAATGAATGAAAATCAAAAATTCCTTTGTTAATGGATTTATTAATTCGGTGACATTATTTTCACGATGTAAATTGTGATATACCTTTAGTTAGGAGGATGTAAAGGTACAAAAGTTATAATAAAATAAAGATACATACTAAGAATCTCATGTTGGTTGCTTTGCAGTTTGTACACTGGGACATGTAATCTAAACTCCAGTTTATACGTTTGGTTGCGAAAATATTGTAAGCAGTTTATACAAGTGTATGGAAAAAGTAGATTCACACAAGCAATGCACACAAGTAAACTAAAGCTTGAAACAAGCACAACATCAACAGGTTACATTTATTTATATGAAGATTTGTACGTATAAACTTTTACCACTTCACATTGCACAATAATAATATTATCATTTAAATGTGTATTATATTAAAGGGAACATTTATCTTTTGGTTATACTGTAATTATTAAAGCACATAAGCATAGAATAACTATTAGATATAAATGGTGCTTGGTCATTCATGGATATAGACCGTAGTATTGGTATAGGTAATAAATACTCCAACACAAGAGCAAATAAATAGGTAGCTCTTCTTTTCATGTACAGATATAATACACAAAATAAATATCGGCAGCAATAACAAGAAACACAATTAATAATTCGGGTAAAAGACCTGTTCCTGTCATTTTTCCGTTCTAAGAGAAAAAGTTTAACTTAAGGTTACTAATTGAAAAATTGAAACACTTGAGTTTAGGAATATAGAGGTGTAGAAATTGAAAGGGAATTCTTCAAAGGTGCTTCGTAATAAGAGAAATAAAATTAATTCCTTCCGCTTAGAAAGCTAATTGTTATTCCAGTACGTGTAATAGAAATACTTTAGATCCTGTAAGTAATTCCAAGAGATTGTATTTGTCTACAAAAATGGAAATATTATTTGTATATGACTCTCACGTTTGAATGCACATTTATTTTCAAGTTGTACATGTTTGCAAATTTATTTAATTTTGTTTCTGTGTGTGAATTTTTAGTTTGAACCATGACCACTATTGCAGCCAACATATCCAAAGACACGGGGGATGGTTTTAGCGTAAAGACTGAAAATGGTGTAACAATCATAACCCTGACACGACCACATAGAAAAAATGCTATAACTCTCGCTGTAATTTTTTTAAATTCATTTACATAAACAATCTTACTACATGATATTACACAATGCAATATTATAAAATTATATTTACTGGGTGGGAGGGATTATTTTGTATAGCACCATTAAATGCATCGATCACTATTTGATTTACAGATGTACATTGGTTTGGCCAAAGCGATTAATAAAGGAAGTGATGACCCTAACACGAAATTATTAGTATTGACTGGAGCTGGTGATTATTTCTGCAGCGGAAATGATTTAGGGAATTTTACGAATGTGAGTGACGATCAAATAGAAGAAACGGCGAATAATGGAAATCGTGCATTTAAGTACGTCCATTCAATTCCTTCTTCCTTGCCTTTCTATAACTTCTAAAAGAGAACATTATAATTTAATTAAATTGTACTTAAGCAGATTCCAAATTCGATTTACTCCGAAGAATTTATTTTTATTTTATATCTGCAGGGAGTACATAGCTGCATTCATAAATTTTAAAAAGCCGATAATTGTGTTGTTGAATGGGTCTGCTATTGGAGTGGGGGTGACAATCCTCGGACTGTGTGATATTGTTTATGCAACTGAATCTGTAAGTCTCGTCATTCTTTGCAAAATTATTGCAGGAATGTTTTCAGTGTTTATAAATTCTCTATTTTATTTTAACTCCATAGGCTACCTTGAGTACACCCTTCAGTGCCTTGGGCCAAACTCCAGAGGGATGTTCCTCATACACATTTCCAAAAATCATGGGCTATGCCAAGGTCACTTAACTCACACAAATATACTTCTGCGAACACTTTAATGACATGATTATCTCTCTCATATTAAAATTATGTCATGCATGAAAGATAGAACTAAATTTCAAACGAATATTGTAAGGAATATTAATAATTGCAATTAAAAGATTTTTATTTATGTATAGGCGAGTGAAATGTTGTACTTCAACGGAAAAATGACAGTAAAGGAAGCAGAAATAGCAGGTTTGATAACAAAGGTGTTTCCGGATGCATCTTTCCATGCAGAAGTGTGGAAACGCATTGAGGAAATGTCTCAATTGACTTTTAACGTAAGTTTTTCAAAAACTTCATAGGAACTAATCAACATTTTATAAAGCACAGCTCATAAATTCATTCATGCAAAACAGAAAACTTACAAAATTAAATGCATTCCATTACGAGTTACTTATTAAAGGGCTAAAATTTAATTATCGATTTGTAGTCTCTTTTGTACACGAAACAACTGGTAAGAGGAATGGACCGAGAACAACTACACGCTGTGAATGAAATGGAATGTGCTCGCCTTTTGGAACGTTGGTTGTCTGAAGATTGCATGAATGCAATTGTGGCTTATTTTCAGAGAAGAGGGAAATTGTGATGGAAAAAATCGTCCTAAACTAATTAACTACACTAGGATAAAATGTAATTATTAATATACACCAAATTAAAAGCAAACCAAAGATTTTATGTAGTACAGATATTTTTAGTGTTGAATTATATTTTACTGTACAAATTGTATTGCTCAAAAAACTACTGGAAATGTATTTCTAAGCTATTACAATGTTTATAAAGAGAAGAAAATGAAATAAGATGAAAATATTTTGAAGAGAACACGTCAATGCAGTCGTCATCATGTTATATTTACTCAGTTGTAAAAATGTACATTCACATTCACTCGTATGAATTATACAACAACAACGCAACATAGTCATTTTCAGGGAATGAGCCCCAGACAGAAAGAGAGAGACATGAAAACGTATGAATAATTTTATAATATACAATACAAGAGTTTTGAACATTTTTGGAAAAAATTGTTTCCCAATTTGCATACACATACCACGATCAACTACTACCGTACAGGACACAGTTCGATGGACGATGACAAAATAATCACCTCCAACACTAAAATAGTACAAATCAGGAGCATAGGGGTAACATAAAATCAAATTCGTACTTAAGTCAACACAATAATTACTAATTTTACACTTCTTTTATATTTACAGTTACTACAGTCATCCCAAAATCTCATTATTTTGTCCAGGTATTTTTAGTACGTTCTTTCTTTCTAAATGATACGCAATTATTAGTTCAGTTAAACAGTTAATATGTCAATTAACCATAATAATAATTAATAATATCAAAATCAAATCATAAATCATACAGAGATTTTGGTAGCCTTTCTTCTGATTTTTCTTCTTCTTCGTTCTTTAAATGTTAAATAATTATTGCGTTAATTTGTTAAATAATTATTCTTCCTTACTGTGATTTATGGTACTTTTGAATAATTTACATTTAAAAATCTCACACCTCCTTCATCGTAATTGAATATTATTTTTATATCATTATAAGTATGAATATGAATAGCCTCACACTTCTATTGCTAAACATAATTTTTAATACAATAATACAACACACAGGGTCTGACCGGTGTAAGTAACATATCCATGTACTACTTTAGTCTTTGTGTTTTTATAACATTTTTGATAATTAAATTAAAACTATTATGAAACACAAGTTTTTACATAATACAATTCATGTCATGTTTTCTTTTTCCGTTTTGTGTAGTGTAAATACCTACAAACTTGGAAAGTTACTTTCAATTATTGTAAAATGGATAATTTTCACTTAAAGAGTTAAATTATTTCCTTTAACCAACAATTTCTTCCTTACTTTCCTTTCTTACACACACAAATAGTACAATATCAACACATTTGAGTTATTTCCGTATTATGTACACTACACAATCAAAAATAATTATTCATCCCCTTCTCAATGAAACACAAATTTTCAAAAGTCATTTTTAACCATATTAGTACATAAAGCAAAAAAACTAAACTCATGTTTTATGCTCATTCAGTTTAATTAGCTATTAATACCTCCCCTGCATTATTGAGCCAAAAAATTAACCAAAAATGACAAAATTTCATCACAATGTTAAGTTTTCTTTTTGATTTTTTGTAGATCTTTGTATTTTTTGCTAATTGCTACTTTTCGATTCTCCTTGGCTGCTGCTTGGTTTTCATTGACTAACTTATTGTTAGTTTCATTATTATTATTTATTTTAATTATTGGTTTATTTTAGAGTTTGGAAGCTGACAAATGCCGCACAGTCTATGTGAATGTATGTTATTCATGATTATATAAGAGTTTTGAACCTTATTTTTTAACTTCATTTTTACACACAGTTGTAACCTTATTGCTAACTTTATACAGAACTTAGTTTTACGTTTACGTAAAATTACGTATTATAAGGCTAGAGCTACAACCAACACAGATTTTTACATGTAGTAGGCTAAGTTACATAATAATAGCTTGTTGTTGCAGCGTTGTTACTTATTACAATTTTTCATTTTCCAGTGAATTGTACTTATTGCATAATAAACCACACACTACTTTACTTCAGAGCGAGAGAGAGAGAGGTACGTTCATAATTCGAATTGTCATTTGTCACTTACTACAATAACACATGCAATTATTTCCCTAAATCTTTTTCTCCTTGTTCACAATTGTTCGTGTTGTGTATCATTTACAGAGTTCTCCTTATATACCCGCTAGAATAAATACTGATACGAAAACGAAAAACTGTAAAATTCATTCCTATCCTTTCTTTCTTTCTAATCAATGTCGATTCTTCTACATCTGCACTATTTTTGTAATGTATTGCAATTTTGAATTCTGTTAAGATTGCTACTTCAGACGACCTAGTTAAATAGTACTTATTATAGTAGATCCTAATAATTAACATTATTTTTCTACATTCAGTCTAAGTTTTTAACCAAAGTGTTCATCTATTTCTTTAATACCCTACTCTACTGACTGATACAATTGTTTTGTTTATATGAAAGTTTTCCAGGTAATCTAATTATTATTGAATGTAATTTTTGCTGTAATGTGCGAGTCTAGTTCTTAAATTCTTAAATTTGTTGTCTTTCAAAGCAAATACTGACATGCTTTGAATTTTAAATAAATATACAGATAGATATTTATTACTTAGGAGAAAGTACGACATGTATTGTTATATAAAAGCTATAATAGTAGAATGGAACTGTGGACTGGACCTGAGCTGGACTGCATATTCATTTATGGGCTTACTTCTTCAGAGAGACAAAGAACAGACGAAATCAAACCTTTCATTTCATACAAACATCTAAGAAATTATAGTAGCAGTAACACTTACTACATTAGTTAAAGTAACTGGGCTATTTAAATCTGCAGACCTTTCTTTTTACAATTAAACATTCAATCGTCAATAATTCGTTTCCTATTCCCACTTCTTGTGAGTGTTCTTTTTTATAACTAAAAAATTAATAATACACAAAAATTGAACTCTTAATTTTAATTGAAACCCGTAGCATAAACACTACCGGTTTTCTTAACACTTTTTAACCTAAACACACTCAAAAACACAACACATTCCTGTATATCTTCATTTAGCTAATTATTATCGTAGTACTGAAAAGCTGACTCAACTAATAGTCGTGAATGACATACAAATCTGAACGTTTCCTAAAATTCCTAGTAATATCTAGTAGTAAATTAGGCTTTCACTCGTTATCTATTAAATCAAATCGCGGAAAACAAAACGAGAGAACTAATAATTAATTGTCTAAAGATCTAATGTGACCAATTGATGTTATGAGGTGGAAGGACGTTTATATTGGAGTTACTGAGCAAAACACTTTGAGGCTGAGCACCAGCAGCTGCCACGTACTCTCCTAAAAGCGGCACGGCCGTGTAGTGCGTCACTGACGCATTCGCCTGCACAGCATGCGGTTGCTGCAACATCAAACAAAACTCAATTAATTGCTTTTCAAAGCCAATTCCTTTCTAATATGCGAAAGTACAGGTAAAATCGGAATGTATAGTGCTTGGTTTAGTAATTATTTTCATACCACTGCTCCAGCAGGAATGACGCCCATCACAGTTTGTGGCATTTCGACGAGAGTGCTCATCCCGTCAACAAGAGATCCATTGACCGACATACCGTTCACTAATCGTCCGCCGTTTTCTATAGTTGTCCAAATTGCATCCGAAGGTGCCGTTGTATGTTGGCCTGGAGGTGGTTGTGGCGCCTGACCCGTGTAACGGAAGTATGGATTCTTCAGATCTAATGTATTCGATACTTTTAGTCCGTCCATCTCTAACTCAATCAGGACATCGTAACTTTGCCTAAAGAAAATACAAAAACAATCAATAAACATAAAATGTAAAAATACCAACCACAATGGAGTCTCAAACAAAAGTCATTAATGAAACCCAGTCTGGAATTACGAATTATTCGTTAACGCCACTGCAACGAGATTACGTGTATAACGGAGGCTTGGTAATATTAACTACCGATTTATAAGAGTGTTTAGTCGTACTAACCTTTTATTAGCTTTTAGAAGAGCATTTCCTTTTAAAATTTGACCTTGTTTAACCAAAATCGGAGCTTCAATCAAACATCTCACCTGAAATAGTGAAACGATGTTATTTTCATTAATTGGCTGCACTTTGGCATAGCAGACACATTGACACATTTTCCAAAAAGCAATAAGAACCAACACAAGTTTACATTCTTGCTTGGTAATGTCTAAAAATGGTTTCATTTAAAGACCACACCAATAGGAAAAGTTTAATGTGCTTATCTATTTCAAAGACTTCATATTATGTAGATGAGTGTTTAAAAAAGATCTATAGTATAACGAATTACATTTATAAAAATTAACCAAAACAAAAAAAAATTGGTTAATGGATGACTAGGAAGCGGATGGAATAGATATTGAAGGAAGTTTTTACTTACTTGGTACCAATGAGTTAATGGCTCCGTTGGGGCCGTTGACAACCAAATTGTACTTTGAGAGCCTTCAAACGCTACGTCAAACCAAAATGCCAACCCGTGAACAGTTCCCGAGTCGAGTATTTGAAACGAGAGTGGAATATGAATTTGGTGTAGGTCGAATTCAGAGGCTGTTTCAAAGTCCACGGTATGCTTTATTGATTTCGCCAAGCATATCCGTACATCAAACGTGTCCACAATAGGCTGTCGAAAGTATTCTTTTAAGGCTGCATTTCGTAAACAACTAAGATCGACCCCATGGAAGCAATTTTGTTGCCTGTAAAAAAAGAAATAACGTACATTCCGCATTTTATAGACTTCGTTCCCAGTCAAATAGCTGTAAGTCTGAGCCGAAAGCATTTTAGAATGCGTAAGTTTACTCTGAATGAATTGGAGACTTACCAAAAATTGGCTTTATTACACTGCTCTAGAAAAAGTGCATCATCCGTGAAAGGTGCTATATGGAGATCACCTTTGCTTGGAAACATTTTCCCTAAAAAATCCGACAGAATATGTAATCCCATAGTAAATTATATATCACCACGCGTTGTAAAAAATCAACTGAAGAGTAACAAACAATTTACCGTTTGGTTTGAGCCACTTTTTAGCATGTAAGTAGGTTTCTAACATTCTTTCATTAAACAGCATGTAACCCATTGGTTCTGACACAACCGCGTCAACTTTTTCTGGAAGTTCAATTTCTTCAATTTTACCAGGCAGAACAATTAATTTCCCTTTTAGACCGTTTGCGTTCGCCAAAGCCTAAAATGAATTTAACAGATACTTATTACAGCACTGTACCTTGTAATTATAGTTATTTTTAATAAATCTCTAAGAGCATGAAATCTTATTGACACAAAATACTTCTGATAAACGCAGAATACACATTTAGTTATTCATTTCTGACAAATTATTTGTTGTGTATTATTTACCTCTGCGTGTATTGCCATTGAACTTGCTTCAACAGCATAGACTTTCCGGGCCCCAGCTTGAATGGCGAAGAATGACAGGATACCAGAACCAGCTCCCACATCAAGAATCACTTTGTCAGCAAAGTCTCGTAAATTGGCAAGTATTGCTTTTTGGTACGTCGCTGTTCGAATATAATCTTGCATCATATTTTGTTGTTGTGACAGATAACCGTAAAACTGCAATTTCACAATAACACAATTTTATTGGTCCCACAAAAAGGATTTCACTGATTAACAAATATCTAGTGCCTAATTTACAATTATTATTCTACAGTTGGAGATTCTGCAGTAAACAATTTAATTGTCTTATTCCTTTTATATATACGAGTGAAATATTAGCACATACCTGGAAGTATTGTAACGCTGAAGAGTCTTCTGTTCTTTCCGCAAAAATAGATGATTCGTTGCCTTTAAGTGCCTTTGTAATTTGAATTTGAAACGCTGCAGCATCTGTAAGTTTAATAACACACAAAAAAAGGAGAATGAATGAACATGTACCATCACAAAACTTAGGGCGGGGGTTAATGAAGAGAAAGAAACAATATTTAATACCATTTTCAGCAGGAATTTGTAGTAAAAAGGCTTCTGCTTCGGTGTTGACAATAAAACCGGACCGACCGACTCGCAAAGGGGGAGATATTTTTTCAATTAATATTTCACACAACTTGACGTTTTGATTATTGTCTCCACCTTTAAAAATATTACAAACAATGATTTCGAACCCAAAAATAAAGTACAACTTGTCATGATAAAGCGAATTAGATTATTTGGTTCTTCTTACTAGGTAAAATGGAAACCAAAAGTCCTTGGGGATCATAATCAGCTTTTAGGACGACGGTATCTCGAAATCGAAGACTGCTAGTTCCATTTTCATAAATTGTGTACACGGAAACATTTTTATATAGCGTCATCTTGCTTACAGAATATACTTGACTGTAGATACGAAATTATTTTTATTGTTAATCCTTGGGACGATATCAAAACACTCAAATATTTAAATCGCACAAAAGAATCTTGATCTCCGCAGAATCTTCTAATAAATTAACGATGTTAAATGCGTATGGAAGTTAGTGGACTCGGTTTATGACTTAATTGATCCTGAAGTACGGAAATTTTGCTTCTTGGTGTTTCGTTAGCACTTAACAATATACTTTCAACAAGCTCAATCTATTTTATCGTATATTCACTACGATAAATATGAATTTCCACGGAAAAAGGCAGGCAGACCGAATTTGGGAATTTTGATATCAAAGCGATTGGAGTTTGAAGCTGTATAATACGATCCTACATTAAATTAAAATTAGAAACAAATTAACACACAAATCAACTACCGTGATTAATAGTATTGAATATAAAACTACGAGTCACGTCACGAGTCACATTTATGACTCACATACGAATACTCCTTACCAAATTCCCTTCCGGGTCGGTTTTCTTTATATCTGATATGTTGGCAAATGGAAAAATTACTTGGTTTCCATTGAGCTTAGATTTGAATAGCTAATTGCTTTGCTCGTCACGTAACCACTTCTGGAGAAAATAAAATCAGATACATCTATCTTGCGGTTCACGCTTTTCTTTCGTTCATTCTAAAAGCATACAAACAACCAAATTTAATACAGTTTATATATGAAAATAATGTATATAGTATATAGACGCTTTTTTTAATTCATAAAGTTTGCAAATCACAAAACATCAAAGTTGACTACAAACAATTTTTGATGTTTTAGAACATGAAAGAAAGGCACATCACACACGTCGACATATTTTATATCCAAATCGTGTTTTGTTTGTTGTTTGAGTTGCAGTTGCACGCATACAAAATAAAAATACTAAACACTCTGCAATAAATTGTTTGTCCATTTGTGATGGATTTCAAAATCTTATTCTTATCCTGTATACAGCTATGTTATAATCTTATATTGACGCTAAATCAAAATTCTTAGATAAAAATGATCTAAACTAAATGAAATAGTTCTTCATTCTTAGAAACAATAAACAATATTACTTACAAATTAGGTAAATAAGTAGAGCCCTTGTGAAAAGACGTAATCGGACGGATACGAATTTCGGAGTATGCAAAACGATAACCTCTGCGTAAGAACTTCTCCTTTCGGTGCGTGAATTTATTAGCTCCAGCTCCAGATTTGCCTTTTATTATTAACCTTTTACACTCCTGACTTTATCAGCCAACAGCCCTTCCAGTTTTACAACCGACCGAACCGATACAACAACCTCCGTCAGATAGAGATGCAGATGTGTTCTGCTAAGCTATGTGCTATTGTAGTTGTGGATGTAGTATATGTATCTATACATACTATGTGTAAATATGAAGGTATTAAGGTATTATTGTGTATTATGTACAAAATGTGTATATAATACTCCCTATCTAAATCGTATAAGAAATACTAGCAGCAGTGTTCAGTATACAATCAATATAATAATACAAACAACAACCATACCAAACCAACTACACGAACACGACACTTCTTCTGGTTCTTCTTGTTCTGTTACTCTCTCGTCTCTCACACAACACAACAAACAACACTGACACTGTTACTACAAGTTGACAACACTCGTACTCTGGTCAGTCGTCACTGGACTCGTGGAAACTCTAAAGAACAAGAAAGAAACATTTCATGATGAGCTATATACATTTTCTAAGATTTCATCATAATTTTTTTATTAATCCTCCGAAGATGAACGAAGAATCGTTTACATAGGACAATGTTTTTATTTTTAACCTTTTAACGATTCAATCCAGGTGATTCGCCGATTTGGGGTTTAGAAATTAAGGGCCTAGTATATAGTGGCCCTGATTTATAGGGATTTCCAGTTACACAATAGGCATGGCATTGGCATCACAAAACACAATCACATAAGGAAAGGTTCATTAATAATGTCATCACGTAAAAGGGTTCGCTAAAAGATGGCAGGGAGGGAGGAAGCGAACCTAGCTAGTGGAAGATGATTGTCATTTTGAACTTAAAGGATTCGCTTTTTATAAATAAAATTGTCTTATAAAAGCGAAAATTATTCATGATTTTCAAAATGCATCATCTTCTCTTTTAGAACAATTGAATTTTTTAATGACCATTTACGTTGGATTAAATTAGATTGTACTTACAAGCTCTGGTTCATCAGAGCTTGTAAGTACAATCTAGGATTAAAAAATCTATTAGCCAGATTTTTTGAAATACAAAGCATCATTTGATTTTTCTTGTATTCATCCAAAAATGGGATTCATTTATCAAGGTTTTAGGAAAACATGCGATTTTTTTCGATAATTTTGCAATAATTTTTGACATTTTTTGAGAAGATGTCAATGAAGGAGGACGAGAGCGCCCCTAAAAAGTGACGGTTGATGATAGGGGTGGGGTGAGAAAAGCTGGCAAAAGTGATGACGTGATTACTTAGCTCCTTAAGAAGTTGTGTTTGCACTTTGCACTGCACACTGTATAAAATGCCTTGAAACATGAAGCTGCTTATAAACCGCTTTTATTCACGCACGCGTTCCTTTGTAGGAAGGTTCCGTCATCCTGAGTATTCTTCCGTTCTTCTTGTTTCGCTCTCACGCTGCTGCTGCTGTTCCTCTGCAGATGACTTCAATTCACTCAGTGCATTCTATCACAATCAAACCATCCGCCTTTCCAGCCAGTCTTCCCCAACTCAACACAAAAACATGTAGATGGAGTCCAACCTCTTATTACCATTATCAAGCTTTCTTATATTATTCGCATCAAATGTACTGCAAAATGAGAATGAGACTGTTAGGACAGGACTGATTGTGAGACTGAGATTGGAGTGGAAGTGATGAAAAATCTCACCTAGTAAAACAGATACTTACATATACAAAGGCATAAAATACTAAAAATTACATAATCTGTATGTATGTATACCTATTTCGAGGAATCATATGTCAGATTCCTTGTTACATAATAATTTATATATTTTTAGTACGAAGTATTTGCAGTTAATTTATTAAACACATAAAACAATATCACATATTTATGTGATTTTCCTATATGTTTCCACGGCACTTCTCTGCTTATAAAATTGTTAACTACTTCTACTTATGTATGTGTAATAAAATAATGAAAGCAAATATAAGATGGTTCATTTCCCGATTTTCAATTTTCCGACAGGTTGGGAAAGTCTTTTCTAAGTAATTACTTAATACGTTAACAAAGTTCACATCGACAGTTTTTGGAAGTTTGGTTATTAGTCTATCTTAAGCAAAGTAGGGCTACACTTCACGTATGAACATGAAATTCGCTATTCTTTTGCTGGCCCTCTTCATCCCCCTGTTCACATCTACAAGCGGTAACAAGTATTCTTTTTGTAGTATAGTTGTCTGTTGCATTTGATGTTTTGCAGATTCCACTGAGAAATTGAGAATAGTTATTGGAATGCCACCGTTTCTTCCTATTTTATCGTACGATAAACAGGAACTATTTAGATAGTTAAAAATCATAATCAAGCATTCACGCACCTATTTAGATAACATTATAATAATACTCTGTTCCTTTGAATTTCAGCACGGATATGCTATCAATGCTTACCAGGAACAGATTGTAGCTCGAATGGAATAAAAAAGACATGTACTGATAGTGCAAGTAAGCAACTTATCGGCAGTCCATATTAAAATATGCATTCTATTTAAATAGGTTTTTATTATTTATTTACTTCTGCTATCGTATTCTGTATGCTTCTGTAGTAATAGATGTGATAGATTTTGTAAGCTTGGCATAAGATACAAGATTATTAAAAAATGTATTCTTTTTTATTTTAAGGAGAATACTGTTTCACAACATCACATCACGACACCAAACAAGTATATATACGTGCCTGCGTACTTCCAACAACACCATCAACTGATTTGAAACCTGGATGCCAAATTCATACTCCTTCTGATAATGTGACGTTAGATGTTTGTTATTGCAACAGTGATCTTTGTAATGGGGCGAATCGGCAGAATGGGCACACTAAGATTGTTGGCTTTGTTGGAATGTCTCTGACCACTTTGCTTGGAGGAGTACTGGCATTGTTACTTATGAAGTAAAAAGGTCTTTAATCAGCTCTTGTTTATAGACATATTTACCCACTTAAAACTATACAACATGCTTTATTTAGCAATTTACCTGATATCCCTTATAATAACAAACTAAATCATTATGCATCTAGGTATTTCTAGTACAAATTGTAAAAACGTTGGTAAAGATCATAATGATCCGCAATTAGGTTATAATATCAAAGATGTATGATTGTGATGTGTTGTATGTTATGCTTATAAGACAATAAATTAGAATTGTAATCCAAACTTCAAGTATAAACAGTTGTAATTGTTGATATGATAGCAATTGAATTTTGATGGCAGGTTTTGGAAAATTGAAAACAATTACATACTATCATTTCTTCATCTACCTAACTTGTCTCATTCTCTCTCTCTGTCCCATTTTAATTTAATCATTATAAGGAAGGGGCTTATTTAATTTTAGTTCCCTTTGCTTGATAGCGATACAAATGTAAAGGCTGCTCATCCATTTACTTTTCAAATCTGTCTTTCTTTCATATTTATTATTGCATGCAAATAGGCAATTAGGTATGTACATAATAATTAGCACCAATAGGTTATTTACTTACACCCTTGTATGTGTGTTGTACAACTTAACAGAGGGATGTTACATAAACAATATGGTTAATAGTTACTGGATATATTATTAGCTTTAAGTTTAGTCACTTAATTTACAAACTTGTCTTACGAATACATTTTTCAATGTCCAATGTCAAACTGTTCTGCCATGAAAATCACAGCTTAGCTTTAGCTTTTTGTTTGAGAGTTCTTTCACAGGCATCGTGGTAGTGTTTTCTCATGACGGCTTCTTTGCGGTTTAATTTCTCGACAAGTTTGGATGTTGTTTTGTGTAGAGTAATGGGAAGTTGATGATGTTCGTGGATGTAACCGCAATATCTCGCCTTTTGAAACATCCACAGAAGATAATCTGGAGTCCAGCCCCAGGATTTGTGTTTGCCTTTCATCGCTTTACAATAACACGCTCGACAAATGGCCAGAATTCTGGGAATGTTTCTTTTTCTTTCTGCATCCTCATCATCATCGTCATCGGCTGTTGTGAGATCTTTTTTATTTTTCGTAATCCTTGTTGGTAATCTAATAACTCCTTTTGATTTGTAATAGTCACATATCTTAAGCTCAATTCCACATTCAAAGCATTCATCACATTTCTCGTAGTTGCAGTATGTCAAAGGTGATGGTTTGATAAATGCCGGACCTCCACGGAATCCGTCATTCACTGGAATTCTAGGAATCACTCCGGCATTTTTTAAATCGTAATACCCCACACCGACAGATCTCCATAATGGCTCACTTCCAAAACGATTCACCGTCAAATGCGATCCGAATGAATAAATCCTCTGCATTTTGTAGTCAAAAGAATTCTTTATTTCTCCCTCGGAAATGTGACTTTTGAAATCATCGACGGGTAAGGAAACTTCTGGTTGATAGGTTCCAGGGCCAGGACCTTGACCATGAACATCTTTTGTAAATCTTGGCCCCAATAATCCTCCGATACCATAACCTTTCGTACTAATCGGTTTCGTAAGTCCGAATCTTCCTGGTATAAAACTATTAGGTTGATGAGAAATGTCTGTTCGCTTGTTATTCATGGTGTAAGCGATTCCAAAACGATCATGACCCTGAAAATAAAAATTTGTTACAAAAAACATACTTTAGGTACACCATTTGGTTTTGTCGCCGGAAAAAATGTAAAAGTCGAAAGAAAACGAACCGGTTGTTCAGGAAAATAAGGCCTTTCCATCCCAGAGAGAAATGCAATTTTAGATTTAGGTGATTTCTTTAAATCGATTATTGTTGCATACGACCATTCAACATCTTCCAGGTCTTTTGCCATGGATTTCACTTCTTGTATAGCGTTGTGTTGTTTATGTTTCTTCTTATCACCTTCCACAGTCCAGGGTCTTCCCTCAACGCTTTTCTGAGACATTTTCTGCGTTGACAGCTAAAGTTGACACTTCGTGAACAAGCTGTCTCCTGCAATAAATTCAACTGCAACAGTAATTGCACTTTCTCCTAAAGGTTTTCTCCGTTTCCCTTTCACTGTACGGTTTTCTAACTCGATTAGGTACGAATTGTCTGGGAAAAACAAGAGAAACTACTCTGACTGTTTTCAAAATATAATTTCACTCAATTATTGTCAGTTTTAGTACAAGTTCCACATACATGGATTCTTTGAACTGGAAATCTGACTTGGAAATAACTACTGGCAGTTTTGGCAAGCCTTTACGTTTGGTTCTTGGACTGAACATTGACATACAGGAGTGTAGTTGTGCGGTAGTGATCCAAGAACTGTTTTATTATTCTCTTTTCAGCACTACCAACAACGACCCAACTGAATTCGGCAGTACAAAACACAAACGACTCTGGGAATGAGCTTTCTTTCGTTGTCACCAACCTACTTTACTTGTGGAAGAGGAAACAACACAGCCTTAGCTGAGATTTTATACATACCTAAATACACAAACAAAGCTGCGTATCCGTTTCCTGTCCTTTCACAAATAACTATCGCATAGAATCTCAATGTATTTGTACTTAGAAGAAAATTACTTATTTAGCCATGTTCCTTTCATGCTATCACTAACATGCACCTTCCGCACTGCTTTTACTTTTCAGACATCGTCATTTTTACGATCCTCTACCGAAAATAAATACCTTGCCTTTGTCGTTTTGTTTTTGCCCTTACAAACTGTGTGTCATGTATAATTCATTCATTTTATAGACATAGACTGTTTTGTAAGTAATAATATGTACGTATAGTTCTACTATGTAATAGATCAGGGTTCTTTTGATGTTCTCTTGTTCTTGTTGCAAACGTCCCTCCATGGTAGAATGAAGTCGGGTATGGTAAGAGTTACAAAGGAAAATGCTGTTTTCTTACGGAGACAAAAGTTTATGTGTCTCATGTCGTTTTATTGTTTCAGGGAATAAAGAAAGGGGAATTAGTAAAATTACTGTTGTATCCTGCTCTGCCTTTGCCTGCCTCTGTGTGTCAATTAAAATTGGCCCGAGTAATCCTATAATCATCCTGTGCCATAACATTTTATTTCTGTCGATACTCCGTTTCCTCTAATTTGTCCCGGCAAAAAGTGACACGGAAGAAAAATGTTTTCAATACTCCATTTCCAATATACACTCACATAGATACAGTCGCATATAGAAAACTTTACTTAAATAGGCCACACTTGCCTTAATGGAATTCTCTTGTGTATTCTTGTCTCTAGATACACAATACAATGTCATTTTAATTAAAAATCGACACAAACAAATTCTGTCAATAAAAGAAGCGTGTGTATCATTATGATAAGTAAAATTAACTGCATTTTGCACGTACGCTACAAGAAATCGTGTAAGATTTTGTATAAATTGTTTGTACAATTGATTTCACATTGAAACTTGCAAAGGGTAAGTGTACGTGTGATCTTTTATGTACTATATAGGTTGTGGCGATGGCTGTGTGTGTTTAAGCTCTTTGTCATGTCATTTAGCTTGACAAGTTTCTGGGTGAAAGTGTTTGTTGTTGTGTCAGAGTGAGAAATTATAGTGATAATACTCTCTGCAGTCTATGCACACAATTACCTGTAATGCGATCATAAATCTTTGTGTAAATTGCTTTTAATAATTGCTCCGTATAGGTGAAATAGCAATTTATTTATTTCACTTGAGATTAATGGAGTGTTCTAATTGAAATTCGTGTAGAGCAGGAGATTCACGTATCTCTGACAATAGAGCTAACAATAATCGTGTATGGAATTACAAGAGAGATCATTACTGCATTCTGTTCAGGGAATGGATCCTGTTAGCAGAATTCATGTTATAGAATTTAGAATCCAATATATAATGTAAAATACCATTGTACTGGTATACTATATAGTAAGTACCGTAGTAAATTAATATATATACATATATATCTGTTATATGAGGTTAGATACTAAGTCTTATATAAGTATATATAGAATGAGCCATGGGGTATGATTTGATGAAGCCTGGGCGTTGTGAGTGGATTTAGTTTATATATTTATATGGTATAGATATAAAAGTGATCTGGTTGGTTGCTGATAGAATATCTTATACGTTAGTATATATGATTATGTCGTAGAAAATGTCAATAGTTTTACCGCATTGCATTATTGCATCGCATGCATACCACGAATTCCATGGACGTGACGCTTTTGGTGCTTGTCTACAGACGCGATCCGATCCAAACCACCCAGCACAACTCAACCAAAAGCCACTGCACTTCTTCCATTCCCACGTAAATGCATTTCGGAGCTATGCGAGAGATTTCTCCAGGCTTTGCGTACCGGTAATAGCATTTTTACCGCATGTACTTTTACTATGCTCTGTGCAACGTACCTCTTTAGGACTTTCCATATAACATGCGAGTTTGCAGCATCCAATCTAATTTAAGAGCTTTATACACAGGACTAATGTTCCATTAGTTTCTATTGGGTTTCATTCAATGAAATGCAAATGCCTAAACATAACCTAAAACGAATTGCTCATAAATGCTACCATCATCATCATATCAGATTATTAAAATTTCTCTACATTTACATAAAATTTACTCTCCTCCTGTATTGTGTATAGTTTGTTTCGCGAATAAACACACACATCATTTAACTATATGACTAACTTACAGGAAGAATTGAAATCTACATTTTATAATGTTAATATAATACGGAATGTTCTGCATACTATCTCAGTAAGCACGAAAATTTAGCAATGTGATAAAAAAATTCTGTTGAAACAGTAGACAATAGCATTCCAAATTCTTTCTATGGTACATCAAAATGAAAATTCAATACTTACTCAGCAATGTATATAGGTACCTGATTGAAAAATGTGAATTTACGTTAGTAAAAAAATTATTTAGAAAAACTAAAATAATCATGTAAGAGATTTTATATTACTAGGGTTTAGAATTTATTCGTTTTCATATTTTCCTATATACATGTGTTTCAGAAATCGTTTGTTTAGCGATTCATCATTTATTAGACTGTTTTTGCCGTAAAGGGTAAGAGAAATTGACCTATCTGTTTGCGTAATGGGAAAACGTAACAGTTAAGGAAGATGAGATGGGAATGTTTATGGGTTTCGGTAAATTCCCCGGTCCGATTGGATTATGAGAGTAATATATTATTATAGCACTTGGTAAATTTGACAGTTAAAGTCTATATGGTTTTTCTGGGTTATTATTGTGTGAGTGAAGGACAACAAATCATTTGATGGTTTGGCTTTATTACTTTTAGACAAGTCTCTGTTCCTCTGGCAAAGGCATTTTCTCTCGTTCTTTATTGAAGTCAATGTCTGTGTGTCTCTGAGGAATTTAGTGAATTGGATTTCTCTGCTGAAGTGAATGGGAACAATGTAAGGCCAAACGTACACATTATAAGGGCAGCTTCGGAATATTCTTTCTCTCGCAGTCTTCTGTTCAGAGATAAAGTCTAATGTACAACTACTACTACCCGTATGTGTAATGTATATATATAGAAGAATAGCCATTCATACGGGATTTAGTAGAGAGAGAGAGGGAGATTGCACTTTACTCGTTCAAAACGGGTCAGATGGACATATAACATTCAAGTTCTGCTCTATATTTTGTTCAAGGTTGTTTCAGACCGTTTTGCATGATTTTTCAAAGGTTCTTTGGCCATTGAATTATATTTTTATGGTTTCTGGGGTTTGTGAACGCATCACCTGTCTCATACATTTTTTTATGTTACAGCACATGCATGGCCTGTATGTGTGTAGAAACAAAGCAGAGTCATTCACTTCCCACATAAATATTCTGGTCCGGCCTGTTCTTTATTTTATTTTCTTATCATTTCATTTCGTATTCTTAAACTGGCTTTATGCTTTATATTCGATATTCAATGGCTGTAGACGTAATAGAGTGAAATATTTGAACCGGAGAGATTTTGCAGCTTTATTTGGTCACTTTGTTACTATACATGTTTCACTTTGCTTTCTCCGAGGTCTTTCTTTTGCTTTCTTCGGGAAATAATTCGATTTTTCCCCAGTTTGCTTACAATGAATAGAGAATTGCCTTGGAAAAGTTTCCAACAAAAGAATTTCCTAAAATAAGTCGTCCCTGATGATTTTCAATGATTTTGTACACACTGAATTGCTTCCTACATTTTTATTCCCTCTGTGTTTGCTTTTACTATATGCATTTGCTGTATAGTGTAGTACGTATGGAAGAGCTATAAAATATAATGGGATAAGCGTTAATACCTACACAACTTAAACTATACGTCTTTTTGTAGTATTTTGGTAATGGACGAGAATATCCAGAGAGAGAGAGAGAGAGCAGAAAGAGAATGAAACTGCTACTGTGTTTCAAATTTTAGCTTTAACTACTGAAACAGCAGCCTGGAGACAAATGGCCAACTGAGTATTTTATTAGCAGTACCTCCCCCATTCCACATACGTACCGTATGTTTCTCTTTCTACTTACTCTCAGTTACTCACATGTCGGCAGAAACAGACCTGCCTAAAATACAAAGTTAAAATACAAAGTTAAAATACATTTTCTTCTCCCAAAAATACAATAAAATACAAAATATCTTTGGCAAACTGGATTTTGCACTGTAAAAGTAAATACTTTGTATAATCACAAAAAGTAGGGTCTTACAATGCCTTGCGCTCGTTTGATTGACCCCGAATTTCACACGTAATTATAGTAATTAACAAATGTTATGTACTTATAGAACAAGTTTTAGAAAGACTTCAAAAATTTTACTGAATCTTATTGTTAATTAAAATTACTACTTTTAAAATCTCCAGTGTAAATATTTAAAAATATATATGCTCAAAATTGTTTTCCCCGAAAAAACCGTGCTAATTTTACTTATTTGACTAATTACTAAAGAAAGATGACAGAAAGCAGTATGTAGTATCATCGCGCTTTATTATTGCATTGTCGGAATAATTATTTTATCTACGTGCCGCAGATTTGAAGTAGATATGAAAATTTTAATACATCAAATAGAATTGTGTACGTAGGTAGTATTCTGCAATGTGGTGGTATTTAAGGTATTTAAAAATTAAAATAAAATAACATTGAATTAGAATGGTAAGTATTTTGACCATTAGAAGTTTTATAGGGAGGCAGTTGTAGTAAACTGAGTGCATTAGATCGTAAATGCAAAGTATGTCGCATTAGGTAGATATATAAATAGTATATATTTGTAAGTACTCGTGTTGGGAGTAATGTACAAAGCTGTGTCTAAATCGATAAAGCTATTTGTTTGGCAGTAGCAGTAATACATTTCATGAAAACTTTTCCATTTTCTCTCGCATCCACTACAACAACTCGTACACTAAACACAGCAGACTAAAAAGCTAAAGTCCAAGGACGAAATTCTCATCCAATTACTGCAAAAAGGAACACAAAGAATCCCAAATGGCTTTCCTTTCACTCTTTTTGACAAAGGCTATTCCCTTCTCTTTCACTCGACTTATTTTCATATCATATCACGTTCTTCTATCTAAGCAACACACAATGAGCTCGATCTCCACTGTCTCCAATGCAATCTCTCAAAATGCAACCATCATACTGGCCAAACCTTCCATACACGTTGCTTTTGTTCCCGCAGACAACATCCGTCCGTCTGTCCACGTCCTGTTATCTCCCGAAATGAAAGGGCCTTGCACATTGCCAAAAGCCAACATCAATCCTTTTCTCTGTCGGACACTCATAATAATTATCATCGTTGTATGTGGCTGTGGCTAAAAAGGTGTCTCATCCATTCTGTCCATTAAACAGACTCTCCATTACATTATTACAAGAATCGGAAATGTCTGACACAACAATAAAAGAGATTTTCGTCGGGACTAACTTTTCTCAACGTCAAGGATGGCGATAACATGGGAAATCCTACTTAAAACTAATGACAGTCGTAAGGACAGCGCTGGAGGACAAACAACCTATACGTTGTAATGTAATATTACACATTTCACATAAAAAAGCCTTCAAAATTCACAGGGAGGACCTTGCTACATTTTTTAAGCGGCTAAAATGGCACTGACACTTCCCAAGTCCAGAAATGCAGCAATTTCACAAAGCAGGGTACTTGCAGTTGTACTAAAAGGTAATAATAATCGTCGTGACAAGAAAGTAAAAGCAATTTCCCACTCACAGTTCATTCTGCCTTATAAGGCTTACAGCAGTCTTAACATTGACAAAACTTCCATTTACTATTTTAACACTCTTCTACCTCATAATGCTCACAGATCAACGGTAATACTCAAGTTAGCAGGAATTTTCTAAGTTTGAACTTCGCAGGAGCACTCTGTGAGTAGTTTCACAATTACAGCCAAGTGTGTGGAGAAAGCAGAAGGCTGCAATGACATTAAAAGGAAACGATGAGCATGCATCAAGAGCATCCCGTCATGTCATCCCATGAAATAATAAAACACCACCGCGGGTTCATGACTACTCTCTCCCGGTGTGAGAATGAGTCTTGGCTAATAATAAAATGTATAATACCTCAACACAAGGCATTACAAGAGAGGTGGAAGTAATCCGTTGGAGAGAGAGAGAGGAAAAAGGTCGAGGGAAAATTAATGGTGAGATGATGAAAGAGATTATCAAACTCGTAAAAGCCAAAAAGTGTCATGAGTTATGGCAATTGACCTGCCAGTAGCTTTTACACGTATTTAAGCGTACAAAAGTCATGTAGAGCCATATACAACTGTAGAAATTATATAAATATACAAAAAAGTCTCAAACGTTAACAATAATTCATAAGTATATCCCTATATAAGCCTAAGTTCATTTATATATTATGTAAACTATATAGATATTCCTACCTATTAGTATATCGCTATACAAACCTAAAATTCATTTATTTATATATGGCAACTATATGGATATTCCTTGTACACAGTATGTAAATAATGCCCGAGAGCATGGTACTCTTTATACTGTTGCAGTATAATAAGAGTAAATTCGTTTTTGCTTGAAATGTAATCGCTACACATAATTTTCTTTGGTTTGGGGCTTTGTGCCAAAATGTGTGGTATATAGGAATGAATGGAATAGGTCAGCAGCAGGATTACAAATCACATTATCAGATTGCTACTCATATATCTGTAATATAGCACAACATAATATACTATTACATATAGAGTATATGATTATATTGTATGTTTATATAGGAAGCGACAGCTTAAGATTACAAGGGAGATATAAGTACAATTGGGTTGGATTTCCTTGAATTCCGTTTGGTTATTAGCGTCTACACTTGTGTGTTCCATCGCTATCTGATTAATCGAGCAAAACATTTCTTGTGGTTTCATTGAAGACTACTCGTTTTCACACACAGTTAGCATAAAAGCTTTTTCAAAGAAATAAACAGCCGGAGAAATTCTGGCGGAGAAATTTCTTTTGCCACTCTACTCAGCTGTGAGAGCTGGCTGTGTTTGTTTGTTTGTTACGAGAGTGGAAGTAAAAGTATTGTAGTGAGTGTGAGTATATATAGAAAAGGCCGTGGTGGTTGAATGAAGTGACTGGAACGAACCGGAACAGAAAAAAGTAGTTTTCTCCAAGTGAGCAACAAATCCTCTTTTGCATTTTTTACAAACAGACGCAAGGGAAATAAATGAATAGTACTGGAAGAGAGGTATTGGCAGTCCACGTAGTTCTATAGCTCCTTCCTCTGCTAGTTTGTACTGGTTGAGTTGCTTACAGAGGAAAGTAGTATCTGTAGTGGTGGAGGTAGAGAAGTGAAGGGAAAATGTATTATGTACGACAGAAAGTTACTTTTGGCCAACAACCGCTATTTCTGTAGTCTATATGAGATTACATTATTGACATGGATGTATTTACACAGATACAGAATCCCTGTCTCAATTCGCATCGCTTCCTTCCAAAGAAAACCTTAGTTTAGATTTATACGCCCGAATAACAACTGCAATAGCCAAATACAGGGCGAATTGTAACTGACCCTTCAATTTCAAAGATCACATCAACTCACCAGTCTCTTCCTATAAACAAATATCTACATACCTCCATAATATTAGTAAGATTCTCAAAAAACTCTTAAAAAATGCACAAGTTTTATGAATGATTCAGTAAACAAATCAGCAAATTATCCATACTTAAACCAAAGCTTAGCATTTCCTAACAATAAAATCCAAGCGATTGCTGGAATGACCTATTTAAATTCACTGTGATAAAAAATGATACATGTATTTATAAATATCACGGTGTAGCAATTAATGATGTGCAATAAAATTCTGTACGCATTCATCTTGAGTTTTAGTATATCTTTCATATAGCACACGGATGTTAATGGGATTTGTCTTAAGAACATTAAGCTTGCTGAATGTCAGAAATTTTACAGTAATTTTAAATTACGGTGTAGCAATGATGTGAAATAAAATTCTGTTTACGTATTCACGTAGTTTTTACATCGATTCTTTCATAACACATACGAACAGTTTTAAAAATGGGGTTTGTCTGAAGCTTATAGTGAAAGTCAAAATATTTCAATTTCCTATCAATCGCATAATTTTTTGCCATGTGCCCATTTCACTGCAAATAAGCCTTAAAGCACTAGAACAGGAGTTACTAATGATTGCATTTCGTATTGCAAGTGCATCCTCCCATGTCTTTTTTCACGACTGTCATTTATGGTTAGTGTAAGTACGTAGCGAAGCCTTGGAGAGAGACAGATGTTATCTCATAACGAGAAAAAGCTGATTCGACCAAGCAGAAACTTATTACGTGCTATCCGAAAATCCATTACTTTCTAACACTACTAATACCATTGCATTATTATTATAATACACACAGAGAGAGAGAAAAAGCAAGATAATTTTTTCTTAGCTCAGTGCAATGCATTGACTGTGTAAATAGATTCTTTTATGTATTGTGAGATGCATGTTGCTATTAGTGTCAGTGTGTATGTACCTTTGGCATTGTATAGATGTAGGAAGGACTGGATTGCTTTCCTCGATCGTTTTACTTGGTTTTTACTACTTGTCTCACATGGGATTCAAAGTGGCAGGTTAAACATTTACGAAAAAGACGTATTGAATATTTAGCTTAATCCAAAGCTAAATATTAGTTGGCAGCCTTTTGCAAATGGAAAATTTATCGACCCTAATGCTATGTGAGAATCTCCGGATATGTGTCTACTTAGTTTAGTGCTAGTGCTAGAAGAAGTACTAATGGGAATTTCACTCCAGTCATAATATTTCCACTCGCCACACTCACAACTTCTCCTTTAACATCTTCTATACTAAAATACACGTTTCCCTTTATAATACCCGAGCAGTTCTCCTCTATACGAAAGTGAACAAGTAAAAGTACTTTAAAGGAATGTTGGGCAACTCTGGCTGGGAAAAGTAGTTACATAATATTTGTATTGTACATAATCTCTCGCCCTTGCCTTGCTTTGTGTCATGTGTGCAGATGTTG
Source organism: Pogonognathellus flavescens (assembly GCA_019776165.1). NCBI lineage: Eukaryota > Metazoa > Arthropoda > Collembola > Entomobryomorpha > Tomoceridae > Pogonognathellus > Pogonognathellus flavescens. The sequence continues at coordinate 55,787 of JABASD010000573.1, forward strand.
TACATAGAATATATGAATACACATACAGCTGTACCTTATTCGTTTAGTCATGAAACTGCTGCATGTATATGATCTAGGCGCAATCTCACCGTTCTCTCTCACTTTCCTTCCTTTTCCTTTCCTATATAGAAAATTCTCTTGGTGAAGCATCTTTGAGCTTCTGTTTAATATAACTAATGCGCTTCGTGTCCACACGGTCCATACTTCAACGTGTTTTCTTCTGTTTTATCTTTATACCTTGAAATACACGAGGAATCTGCAACTAGGGCTTCTGTAAAGTGCACTTTTGTGTGCTGCGGTATGACTCAACAATATTTTCTCTGTATGTAGATAAAGTGGGATTTGTATACCTACACGTAAATAGGTACACAATATACATCCTGAAGAAGAGATTCTCTCCCGGATTGGATTGCATATAAGGTGGAATTTTGGCTTTAGAGTGGCTGGAAGTACCAGAGAAGCATTTGAAGTAAAAGTAAAAGAAGAATTCTCCTCCGCATGTATTTCGCTCACAAGGGGCTTGGCGAGAGTGACTACTGGATTTCTCTCTGTTTCTCTCTGACTCTTTTAGCTTTTAAAGAGCCGGTCGATGATGATGCGTTTTGTGTTCGTCTGAAATTTCTGCCGCTTTCTTTCTTTCCTTCATACTCTTTCCATTTTACTTTACAGCAGTCAGATTCTCTCCTCAAGTGTAAGAAGAAGCTTATTCTTCTCGTAAACTGAAAACAAGAGTACTAGCTAGTACTTGTATATAATAACAGTAAAGGCAAAGGCACCGGTTGTACCACACCAAGCAGTAGGAAGGTCACACTAGCTGGGACTGCGTACATTATTATATCAATTCAAACTTTCATTGGGAGAATACATAGCGAAGCCTACAGCTTGTATTACTACTTAACTTCTGTAAAATTTCTGTATTATATTACACATGGTAAAAGATAGGTACTCTCTCATGTGTTTTTGCAGCCTGGAGAGGTTGCTTGAGTTTCTTATACACTCTACACCTCTGTCTGCACTAACCAGCTCTTATTTCTAACTAAATGGAGTAAATTTTACATAGAATAGCGTTACTACCGTGTATATGCCCCTATATACAACTAATAGTGTGTATGTAACTGTGTAGCGGAATTCATGTGTGTATGTGTGTCGAGTGTAGTACTAAACTTGTGTATATGAGTTTATAGTGTAATATAGCTTTAAAGAAATCCTAGTGTTGATTTGATACTTACTTTGCTGGTGTGTGTGTGTCTCTCTAGTCTTGTGGAGTAAACTGAGTAAGCCAACTCGTAGATTCCTCTTGCTCTTTGCTCTGTGTGTGCTCATGTTCTCACAAGAGTGAGAGAGAATGGTGTAGAGTCTCACTCTTGTCACTGAGCAGAGGCCTTTGCACACTTTGTAGTCGTAAAGGAGTTACACAGACGGTCTTGTTTGGATGGCTGCATTTTTAGCCGACTGAGAGAGAGAGAGAGAGAGAGAAAGTGAGTCAGTAGTTGACAAGACTAGGACAGACTTGCATGCACACACACACGTTCCATAATACTACTAATGGACTAAAATGGTAGTGCTACACATACATGCATGTGTTTTTATACACTCACATAAATACACATGAAAAATTCCTATATATAGGTATATAGTCTATGTAGTTATATAGAGATAAATTACAAAGGGAAAAGTAGTTTATATATAAATGCATAATTCTAGTACACAAGTGACGACGACGGGGACAGAAAGAAAGAGACAGGAGACTCACACAAAAGCAATTACTATTACTACTACTACAGATACGAGAAACAGTTTTGTACGACAAGGACTGTGTGTTGTATTGTGGGAGTAGAAGTTCAGTAGCTTAGTCGTGGTCGTTGCAAGAGAGGAATCTTTGTGTCTTCCTTCCGCACGATTACATAATTCTTGACAACTTGTGCTCTCGTCGCCTTTTGTGTCACAAGTGCCAGTGCCTATATACCAAATTTCCTCATTAATTATTTATTCTGCATTATATTCGCATATACAATGCACACGTAATAGTTTTTACGGTTTTATAAAGTCACAATAAGAGTCAGGGTCGCAGAAACACAAGAAGAAGAATATTATTATATTAAGGTTTTTAGTAGGAAGGAGCATTATTATCAGTACAACACGAGTCATACTCAGAGAAGTGTCGGCATTTTTGTTTGTCTCAACTTGTGTAAGATGTAGGAATAGAAGACAGGTACGTGAAAGTACAGAGTGAAGAAGAAAGAGGTTTTGTGTTGTGGAAGATGAAATGAAAGCAGAAATGCACGGAAGAGGAGTGTGATAGAGAAACAGTCGTAAATCTTCTTGCCTTATATTTCGACATGAATTTTGGAACTTTGGAAGCGATTCTAAAGGAAATTAATTTTCCACTTAGATGGGCGCAGTTTAGGCAAGATCTTAAAAAATTCGATGTCAGGAAACCGTGCTTCGGCTTCTCCCTTCAAAATGGACTTCTGGTCATTGCCATCATTGATGTGGTAAGTTCATAAATTTTCTGCGACCACACTTTTCAATCAATAACCTGTATGTATATTTAAGATTTGAATTTATTTTCACGTGAAAATTTAATTTGATGGTGCTGTATTTCTATTTTTCATTTTTCAGATTGGAGGAGTGCTGGGAATTTTGCCTTTAGTAATTTGTTTAACGTATGTAACAATTTTCCAAGATTTGATGCGAAGCATAAAAAATGATTTAACATTAGGACCAATGGAATCTGCAAAAACAGTGGAGAAATCTTGTAAGTTCTATACTGTGTGGTTTGCATTTACCTGTATAACTTACGTTGTTGAAGTCATAGCATGTAGTTTTATGTTTATTCATCTTATATCTAAGCCAGGGATTTCCGGTTTGCCTTAAATTCCATTCCTTCAGGGTTCCTGTATAGAAACGCCAATATGTATGTAGATGAATGTACTAGGTCTTCCTTTTCCGTTTGTCCTTACTGTATCGTATATCCCCAAGCTGCAGAAAATGATTGCAGTAGAAAAGTCTGTACCTCTGAGGATCAGGATGCGAGACGAGTCATTGCAATAGGTACATATCTTATGGTTTACATAGTTGGAACTGAGTGAGACTTCGTGGCTGAAGATATTTTAAGCGTATTATGATGAACATAAATTTTTGAGAAAGCTCATCTTATGATTTTTACAATAAAATCCACAGTAAAAGCGAAATACTAAAATTATCTGCACTAACAATAATTCTCAGACAATAAATTTTACGAGCAAAATATTTAAACGATATTTTTTCTGACTGTGAGCTTTTTTCCTCTAAGTAACTTACATTTTGAAGCATCTTATTGTCAGTATCAGACATGAGAAACTATTTCCCCCTTTGTCAGTGCTATATGGAACCAATGCAGTATGCGTATGTGTTTTGTTTCCCTGTTCCTTATATAGGACTACCTATAGAAGATTTATCCTTTGTATAGTTTTTGTTAATGTTACTAGCGTTAGTTGAATAAAGTTAGATTGTTTTGTAATGTACTAACTGTGTTTTGTGTATGTGTGTAATTTTAATTGAGAAGAATACTGATTGACGTATTTATACATGTCTGTGTTTTTGTGCACTTTCTTTGTAGTTACAATGTTTCTTGCTATCTTGACTATTGTGATCTGTGTTTGCCTACTGGAATTTTATCTGACAATGGTCTTACTAAATGGTGCAAAAAAGGTTTCCGACAAATTAATTCTCTTTCTTTCTCTCAACTTCTATGCATTACGTCTTCTTTACTAACTTTTCTCTACAACTTACTTTTATATAACTAACTCCTTCACACGCTACATCTAATACTGTCTCTAGATAACTTTCCTTCTTTAATTTAAGTAACTTTCTACTTTCTATAAACTACTAATAGTAGAACTTCTTTTCTTTTTCCATATTTATCATTATTTTCTGTACTGTTGATAATTACTACTCACAATTTGTAATTTTTCTATTATTAAGTAGGTATATACATCACTATTAATTTGTACATACAATTACTTAGTTAATTTAATCGATTAATTATATTTCGTATTTAATTGAATTCTTTCCCACGCAGTACTGTACCCCTTCTTGTCTTCCTTCACTCTGTAAAAATACTTCTATTCCACAAACAAGTACGAAACAATCTTTCTTACCTTTACAAACCACCACGAAGAAACAAAACAATCTTTTTAGCCCAAACTTTATTTTAAATATTTAAATATTTCTTTAACTTTCTCGGCTATAAATAATTTTTTCTATATACATGATTTATTTCTAAACAGATATCGTTAGATCAAAGTTGTCAGAAGACAGGGACTAAAGCTTAAAAAATAATTGAAACAGTGCATTTAATTAATCTCAATTAAATTCAGAGAGTGCATTTAATTAAACTGACTTTATCTTTTTTCTTAATGCAATTCGTTAACAAAGAATCTAATCTACAAGACTAAGATTGTACATGCTACATTATACATAATAAGATCGTGTTGTATTTAAATCACGTTTGCAAGAATCTCAGTTTCTTCTATGCATTGCCTTATTTGTGCTTTAATTGTGAAAGCATGTAGCACTTTCTCCTTCTCCTATACAAAAGGACTAGAGGAGGATGTTTGTAAAGAGCAATCAATTCTTAAGACAATGGACATAATTGTCGTTTGGATTTATTTAGAAAACTTCGACCACAAATTATTTGCAGCATGGTGCTGTATTTCCGCTCAGCCTTGCGTTGAAATGGATTTGACCTTGTAAACTTGCTTGAATTATTTGGCTTGACTCAACAACAGCAAATTAAACATTCCTATATATAAAATGGAAACTATATCTCATTATAACTATATAAATTATATTAGATAGAGATCACTTATACACCTACATATATAAATGTAATAAGTAAAAAGTCTATAGACTGTTATACAAAGCTTTGCATGGTGATGTCATTTGCATCGCAGCGTATTCCGGAGTATCATTCATTATTGCACAGCAGGAGTTTTTAGAATTTTAGCAGAAGTGCTGCGCTTTCTGGTTGATTTATGATCATTGCACTCGAACACAGCAGGATTTACGCTTTCACTTTTCTAACAAATGTAGAATTAATCTATTTCTCATTTAAATTTTCTTTTCTGCCTCTTTCTTTTTCTTTTCTTCTGTCTCTAATGATTTTTTCACTCTGTAACTTATTCTCTGCTGGAAGGAGGAATAGGAAATTGGAGGATGATTCTTATTCCCGTGTGTGGTATGTTTGTGTGTTTTTTGGGAGAGTAGAAGGTGACAAAGTGCTTCCTTTGGTGGAAGATTGCGGTTGTTTTTCTCATTGCGTTTCTGTTCATCATCGCAGCCATCGTCATCAAACATCCCATCATCGTTGGATTAGTTGGAATTCTCGTCTGTGCTTATAAAGTGTACTGCTACTGGATCGTTAAACTATTTATAGCTGAAATAGGAACGCTGAATCCAGATCTTCAAGACATACCTGATACTGTAGCCACCATCTCAGACATGGAGGAAATGCAAATGCATAAAATCTGAGAAAAAGGAATAGATGAGAACAATAAAGAAAGAAAGAAAGAAATAGGAAATCCTGAATTGTATGGGTAATAAAATATCAACCAGGGAAATAAACAAATCATTCCAGAACCGGGTTTCAGTAAGGAATTTTACTAAAGAATTTAGATTTATCGTGACTTCATTCTCTGTCTCACAAATATACAAACGGAATTTACAGACAAAATACAAATATTATTATCATTACAAGGTCATAAGAAGCAAGGAAAAAGAATAATAAGTTAAACATGGAACACAAAAGCCAAATCTTACAATCCAGTTCCAATCTTTTCTAACTCCTGAATATGTGTAACAAAACCAGAAAGTCAAAGAACCCGAGTCTAGAAACTCTTCATCTACTTATTACAGTATTTAGTACTAATTGTAATTTGGAAATAAATATTCAGGAGGAGGAAAAATAATTCTTAAATTAAATAATTGTTATTTAAAAATCGTTACATACTAGTATAAACAATTATGTTATAGTTCTATCAGTATATCCTTTTCAATTAGTAGTTACAAAATGAAAACCTTAGAAAAAGTGTGAACAAGAGTTTATTATACAAACAAAGAAAAGAACAGTATTATCAGCACTGACACAGATTACCTTAATAATATTTCCCTTTGCAAAATATTTGTCATTGTTATACAATTTCTGTTTTTGCAGAAAAGAACCAGGTAAGGCATAAAAAGGTCATTTGTACTTTAATGCACCCTTTTATTAGTAATACACGAAATAATGAACCATGTAAATCATAAGTAAATCATAAGTGTAACTTTACAAACATAGACTGTTTACTATTACTAAGAATAATATAGACGCAATGACGCAAATCAAGAAAAGACAATGAGCCTCTCGTTATTATTCTTCTTGTAAATTAAGCAACAGCTTTAACAACAGCCTGTTCTTGCAAAAACTAACGACCTGAAGAAAAAAATCCTTTCCTTTACAATGCTCTTATTCTTCTTCGGGTGCAATATAATATGCAAAATGATGTGCACGCTATGAAATGTGAGCACGCTGAGTGTATTTGTGGAAATGGAAGATGAAATTACATTTGTGTAATGATAACGAAGTAATAACTTAACTAGTACCTTATTAAGGACCATAGTAGTCAAAACATGGACTTACTTCTTTCACTTTAATTATACACACTGAGCGATTTACATTCTACTAAATAAAACGTGACGAAAGCACATACTTGTACTTGGAACTTATAAACTTACTTATATAACTCTGTCATATTATATAATATACAATATATGTAATTATCATTGTGAATGACTATACTTAACTACTATTACTATATACACTATGATATTTACATTAAGATTAAAAAGATAATTACAAATAATGTAACATCGAATATTATTATGTATAAACTGTTGTAACCGTGTAACCCTTGCCCTTAAAATATACAATCAAAGAACCTACAGATAATTAAGACGTATAAAATGAGAATAATATCATCCTTAACATAATACTTTTGTTATAATATGAGAAGTAAGGTTGTTATATACACTGATGTTAATTTTGCAACAAGGATTCCTACTTTAATTAATCATCACATTATAAAATCAGAACACTCTTGACATTTCTGCACATTCTGCAGCATTAATTATACAAGCAACAACAGTAGAGTCATTATAAGGCATAAATTCACAATGCCAAATCTAATATACAAAGCTAAAGCAGAAGCTAAAATATTAAAATACTACACAGCTATATATGCAATGACAAATTGCTGCAAACACACAACTACACGCTCTGGTGGTGATTTGCAAGCGAAATAAATGCACAACTGTCTGGAAATGAATTAATTTACGTTTAGGATTGTTATTAGAGCAATCTTGTACACAATCTGGGTTTGTGTGGTATTTGTGTAGGTAGTGGTAGACAATGGAGCTATACAATCATGAAATGTTAGTAATTGTACACTTAGATTGTATATTACGGATAAAACAATACTACTAAATATATATCAGTATCAGATTCGTACATAATCTCATGAAAGTGGATTTTCATGTAGTCTCTGAGTGATAGATTGACTTTCTCCTGTGATTTACGCACGAAACTCTCTTCTTACTAATAAATTACCAAAATACATCTCTATAAAGCTCCCCTATCTCTCATTTGTTCACGTAATATACCTTAGCACATAGAATTCTCTGTTTGTACTATTCAAATTGTTATATCTCTACTAAGTAATAATTTAAAAGTATACTGTAGTCGTTAACTTACTTGAAATGCCTGTATAATTTATTGCACATACAAGTTTAGCTGTGCAATTATTTTTTAATTATCAAAAAATTAATTTTGTTAATCATGCAACGGATAATTATGTTTGCGAATTTGCATTTTATAATCTTATTAAGCATACAAAGAGTAGCAAAGCAATTAATGTAAAATTTGTAGCCTTTCTGAGTTTCTGAGTGGAGTAAGCACGAGAGAATTTAATAATAGCTGCAACATAAAGTAAATATATAGATATAGCTATAAACAGTTAATAGCATGAGGTAATAAAGATATTCCTATACTACAAGTATAAAGACGGTTGTAAAAACTTCATTAGTACCTTCAACTTAAGTATATAGCATGGATAAATTGTTTATGTCTAGTTTAGTTTGTGTATAGTGAACTTTGGCATTTTCTTCTTTGGTGGTAGAAGTGGAAGTAATTTAGATTCGTCGTATTTTGAACGAGAGTCTTCTTATTGATATTGTTCAGAGAGGAGCTGGAAGAGAATTTGCAAACAATGAAGTTGAATTGAAAAGACGTAATAATATTTCTCCAACAGACGATATACTTACAGTACTATTGGTAGACTATAACCAGATGTTTAGCCTAATTACATTACTATAATGAAGAATGACAATGGAATGGCCTTGATACATATAAATAATCGGGATTTCAATTAAATTCGTAATACATTGCTCATTATTCAATCGAATCCTGAAAAATCGTTTACTGTGATTACTATATAATATAAAACTGTATTAGATTTCGTGAAATAATATTCTATTCCAGATTACACAACCCATGTATAAGTAAATGTATATCTCTCTATGTATATTATCATGATGATATTTCTCAACCGGATAAGATTCTATATCTAGTTACATTTTGCACTGATTTTACTTAATTACTATATATTGCAATAAGTGTTACCTACTACGTGTCTTGCAGTGTATTTGTAAATTAAATTTAATATGAATGATATAAGGTTCCTATTATTATTATAATATTGTTATATAATGTTATATGTATGTATAATGTGTATGTATATCTTAAGTCAGCGACATACACACTTCGAAATCTTTTTATGTCATTGTTGTATGAATTTGTTTCAATAAATTACTCAAGGCTATAATAATTACTTATAGATTGGATGATTCATCTTGAATGCGTATCGTAATGTCTCATTTATAATTGTTAGATGTTGGATTATCAGTATTTATCCATTTACCCTCGGCAAACTATGTAGCACAAAATATTGTGATTGGAATACTGCCAAAACGCATTAAAACAAACTACAAGCCATATCTTTCTGTATGTGATGAAAAGTTAACAGATATTACAAAATATGGGAAGTTGTGTTACACAAATCAACAAAGAACAGATAAAATGCCTTAAATTACATGGAAATTGCATTTAGGGAATTTACACACATTTTTAGGTATAAATGAGATATTTTCGACGTTTTTCATGGATGGATTGCATTGATTTCCAACAGAAATGAACCCTTTGGAGATAGTTGCAAAATATATGGACCATAAAAATCAAGGCATTGACGGGCATTCAGAGATATATTTTCAATTTCTTATTTTCTGTTTGCCCCTGTGGGAGTTTGCCATGAAAAATATGTGTGTGAGTGTTACAGTGTGTTCGCATGAGGATGAGAAACTTTTTACTATATACTAGTGTGTGGATATTAGGTAGGTAGTTATTTCCAGTTCATTCTGGTTTGGATTAAAAGCAGCAAAAAGTTTTGTGTGTGAGTGAAGCATGCCTCGAAGCATTTAACGTCCATTTATTGACAAATGTGCCAAATTTGTTATATCATTCTCACTATGAGTTCTTCCAAGTTGCAACCAATCTCTTCTTGTCTAGGTAGTTATAAGTTGCCTGATGAAAATACAATAATAGGCTTCGCTTGTAATTTTCCATGCAAAAACTTGGACGCATCGAATACTGAGATGAAATGATCAAGGCATTTTTTTCTTTTGCTTACAGATTTGAGACACATGTTCAGTGAAAATATTTCTAAGTAGGAATATTTATAGGTATTAGTAATCCCTAATGAAATGAGGCAGCTATATAGAAGAAATTTCATCTGGAGTTGCTACTGATTGATTGAGTGATAAGAAATCCACATTAACAATGGCAACTTGAATTGTCGAGTGATGTGATGACGTTCGTCTGTCCCGCAAGCAACAACATACTACTTGGAATCTCAAAATGTCAATCTCTTATTAAGAAAAAAGCGAATAGTCTCATCCGCAATTAGTTCTAGGAATAAATTATTCTGTACAAAAAATTCTGTAAATATATACACAACAAGATATAAATATTAAAATTGCGTTGTTTGCAAGTATTGTGAATTCATTGTTTGTGAAGACTGATTTTTTTTAGTGTTTGTTCGTCACATCTCATCAATCAAAACGCCTGGGAGGAATTTGTGGTGTTTTAAAACACAAAGATTTAACCTTGACTTTTCTTTTGAAGATGCAGCACTTGAAAAGGTATGGACATGAAGGTAATGGTATCTGACGCATCTTTGTTTTACTGAGAGTAGCCATAATATTTACATGGGAGTGGTTGTCAGCTAAAGTATGATTGATAGGAATCAAGGGACCTAAAACACTCTTCTCTCTGTGTATGTGCCACCACATCAATTCTAAGCAATGCTCTCCATGAGGAATGGATTCTACACATTCTATAATAGCAACGTACTCAATCAAAAAACATGAGACCTTAAATGAATAATGCATGCAAAATGCAGCCTGTACCATCAGGAGTTTTTTTAAGTGAGTTATACAGAGTAATTGCCTGCATAAATGGAGTAAGCTTTCTCGTAAGAAATTAAAATGTAATCCAGCCACTCTGTTAAATATTAAATAATCCTTCCTGCAAAAAATGAAGGTATACATAATCCATGGTTTATTACAAGAAGGACTACCCACAGACATACAGGTTGTCATTTCTAAAAGTTAATCTCTTGTTTACTATTAACACGTAATACGTATAAGCTATTTACGTAGTAGTCAGTATGAAAAACTTCTTTTGTAAATTGAACGCACAATCAGAAGTATATAAAGGAAAATCTTTGGTACATGATGTATCTCACAGGAGTCTTGGTGTCTTCCACATATTCTCAAAAGTACAATTCTTGAATTTTGAACAATTTTGTGAAAATTACTGTGAAGGAAATTAAATCCGGAAGAATCATGAAATACGTCGTAGTAAGTTGACTTTTATCATAAACTCTACTTTCAATAATTAATATGAATAACAAAGTAGTAGATAATACATTTACAATGTCAGACCCACTTACTAACCTATCTGTAGTATCCTAAAATATCCTACACTAAAATTAAAGCAGATTCACTACTTAGAGCTATGTGTGTATTTGTTTGTGTGGACAAAATTTGGTAAATTGGTAATTATACAATTTACATAGACAGAGAAGAGTTTAGATAGAATTCTTAGAACTTGAGAAGTATGAGAGCTTATAAGAATTTAAGTTAGGCATTTGTTGTAATATTCTTCTTATTGTTAAAAATGTAATGAAATGTGTATGCATCTAGGCATTATTCGTTGTCGTCCTTTGTGTGGTTTTAATGGGAACCATGACCCAGGCCGAAGAAGCAGAGGATTTGGTCACAGCAGAACAATTCTACAGAGGAGGAGGATTTAGAGGTGAATAAACATTTTTGTTTTTTGATAACTGTATAATGATTTAGTATTTTCCAAAACGGACCAGTATACATAATGAAATTTTGTGGCATTTAAGGGGGCCTTACCTACCTCCAAAAAAGATTGTTGTAAAAGGTGGTGTTTCACATATATAGAGGACGCATTGGAGTATACGAAAACTCAATATGCATCCTTGGTGCCAGACAGGGAA
>JABASD010000574.1:0-67405 GCA_019776165.1 Pogonognathellus flavescens
TATACTGAGTCTGATAAAGGCTACCTTATATTGTATTAAGGCAGTGATTATTTATTTATTTAATAAATGATTTTTCCCCCCTATTTGGTTGTGGTAAGAATTGAAACATCATTTAAGATGGATTTACTAATAAGAATAATAAGAGACGAGCTACTTTTTTAGGTTTTAGGTACTTGTAAATCTTGTTTTTCTTGTGACATGTGCTGCAATGCGAATTTACAAGGGCAGATGTTAATTATAGAGTCCCCATCAGCAGCAACCTCATTTTCCAACCGTCCAACCATGCAATATCGAGGTAGCAGTCGAGACTGTGGAGAGAGAGATTGAGACGAAAGCGAGACTATGGGACTCGGATAAAAATTATTTGGGTGTCAATATGTTTTTCAGTTTTACCTTGAGATGTAATAATATGAGAAAAGTGTTTGTCTACCACTACCAGGACCTTTGCATGTGATTTGGCTTTATGTAGCGCATTGTAGTAGTAGTAGTGGTAATTTATATTGAAATTGTCATTAAATTCAGACGATTATTCCCGATAAGGTGCTTCAATACCTTCCGCACCTACGCGTAAGGATTTCAATTCTAGAACTTGTCCCAGGGCTAATAAATACATCGCTAAACAGAAAAGTGAGTTAGGGTAAAAGAAACTTGATGGTAAAATTTGCATTCTGGTTTAGCTACTACCTTGGGTAAGTATTTACTAGTTTTAAATGCAATTCAAGATACTCTGCCTGTAAAAGTGAGAGAAAAACAAGGTTAAGATGCTACAGAGTGATAGTATGGCCTTGCTGTTTAATAATTCAATACAAATTATCATACTACTTTACGGAAAAATGCTGAGGAAAAATTATATTATAATAATACCGGTAGATTGTAGACAAAAAGACAATAAATGCGAGGATTAGTATAATAATAAGTATTTGGGTATGTTTATTGTAATGTAATACAAAATACAACTCTTTACATTTCATGAAATTAAAACAGTAATAAATAAATAAATGCTGAAAGTGAAGTGTAGTGTGATGAGATACACAACATGTCTGTAAATCGACAAACAAAGAAGTTGAAAATATTTTTGTAACCTGAGATTTTTGTTGTTTTGTTTGTCTAACTGATGTAACCACGATTTCTATTGATCCAGTACAGAAATCTGTCGACCCGTTCAAAAATGCAAGGGAAATGTTCTCCTCCGATTCCCCTGAAGGAACATAATTTTTACAAGTTAGTCTTTTTTGCATTCAATGTCAATTTTTATTATGGGCAGAGTAACGATGTTGTTGATCTATTACCATGAGGTGACTCCTACGATTTCATAGCGACCGTTTCTTCGAATGACCAATGGTCCCCCACCATTTCCCTGTAGACACAATTGACAAACAACATATTTATTACGTGTGCAAAGCATTTTTATATCCAAGCCGGATTTGCTTATGATTGTAAATGTATTTTGTTGTGATCTCATTAGTGAGGAATTACGCGACAGAGGTTTAGTTTAGGTTCCACAGGAGATCCTGCGCAAACCATGTCTTCGGTAATTCCAGTTAAGAACTTCTTTGTGTATTTCTTTGCACATTCTTTGTTTGACCAGATGCGACTGTCAAGTTTGTGCAGTTTTTCTAGTGGATCATGAAGTAATTGACCCCATCCTACACATACACATTTAAACATGGTTACATATAACTTCAAAAAAATTGTTTCCAGGAATTGTAGCATTTTGTCGGAATAATTTTTCATTTTTCCAGTTTTTTAAAAACAGGGATAATTTTAATGCAATTTCCATCACTTACCCGCAACAACAGCTAAAGTTTCACCTTCATCATATGTGGCTGTACCATCAGATAAACAGATAGGTTGGATTTTTTCAGTAAAATTGACAGGAGTTTCCAGCCTTACTAATGCTATATTATTTTTCTGAAATTTGCAATATAAATCGTTTTAAAATTAAATTGTTCCTTATTTGTAGTAAAGGCATTTTCCCAACCGAGGTGAGTCTCCCCTACAGTAAATCATTGTAGTCTCAATGTAGTTATTGTTAGTGTGCATGTGCTTGTGGAAGAAATGACGAAATAATCTATACCATGGATTTTGTGTCAAAGTCTTGATGGTAAGCGATTTGGCTGACTTTTAGTTCAAGATGTTCAACTTCTTTTGTGTCATAAATATCATGATCTCCCACATGAACCCGCAAGTTAGCAACGTCAGATTGGTCCATGCTACAAAAAACACAGAACATTCCACTCAGTAATTTAGCAAGCATTAGCATTATTTTTTTAAGACTAAGTACTGGAGGCTTATATATGTGTATAATAATGCATGAGATTCCTTACAAAGCTAGACAACTGGCGGCTGTCAAAACATGTCGTTTGTCTATGAGACTTCCACCACAGTAAAACAATTGGCCTTGGTAGTTCATGAGAAGTGCAACCTTAAAGATGAATTTAAAAAATGCAATGGAAATTACAAATGTACTAAAACGAATAACATCCAGGAGAATTAATTTTTGGATCTTACAACAAAAGGCAACTCCCCACTTTGCACCTCCCGTCTCCCTAAATGTCCACGTCTCAATTCAGCCAAGTAGGAGGTATAATTATTTTGCAGATGAACCTTCACTTTCCCACATTCTTCTTTGTGAGATGAAGAACTTGAGTCGGATTCACTCTCAGAAACTGATCTTGCTTGCCGCAAAGGTGATGTATTCGATTCAGCTGCGACACAATTTGTATTTTTAGTTTAACAACAATTTCCATTTTCTTATACCAAAAATTAATAACATTAGGTCTATATTATATAGGTACAGTGGAAACAAAAACCACGCTTAGAAGAAAGTGTGACATATTGTAGATAATAAAAGAATAAATAAATCTAAGTAACTCTTAGAATGACTATACCATGAATAATGATGGAATCTTCTGACACGACCAGCTCTGAAGAAAATATAAATATCATTAAGACACTCGCGAGCAGCTTCATCGTGCAAAAACTATTATGAGGAATTCTCAAAACAAAATCAGTAGTGAATTCTCGAGCAGAACAAAATAGTAACTAATGTTTTCCTCGGAAAGGAAAAAAACTGCAAAAGAAAATGAAAAATCACTCTTACTATCCTTCTGTACGTGTTTCTCAAGTTTTAATGTTTTTGCTACGAGATCTCGTTTTCAATAGAATTCACTGTATGATTTTTCCTACGTGACTGACTGAGAAATGACATTGTTTCAGAACTAAATATTCTGGTCAGTGGCTCTTGTGTAGGCAATGTATGTGTATTTCACAGAGATAACCACAAGATTTATTAATTATCTGCATACTATATACCTACTTAAACTAACTCGTACACTTTCATCCCTAACTAACGTTACTAACACTAACAAACATTGATAATAACACAGCAAAATCATTTTACAACAAGACATCGTGTGTATAATATAGGAAGAGTGTTTTAATCTCTATATAGCAGAGCTTATATACTTATATTATTAATATATATAATATTTTTACTATGAAAGAGAGTGGTTGCTCTCATTTCCATTACACGCTGAAGGTGTGTACAGCATCGTCTCATCCTGAGTTTATGTAAATGCGTCTTGATTTATGGACTCAGTGCAGAAAATCTATGTTGTCTTATTCATTGTATTGTGTGTATGTGCCAAATAGTTGTTGATAATGATAATACACACAGAGAGTCATATAGTAACAGTAAGTCTTAGGAAAAGTAATAATCAACAGCAAAACAACCTGAGGAAATGCTCAAAGACCAATAATCTTGTATTTCTTGTTCAGATTTTATAGGTCTGATGAGACTTGGGTCTATTATACTACACAAGTAATCTCGGTATTACCATTACCATACGCATCTCGTGATAATAACACGAAGCGGACATTAACTTGTATTTATTTCTATTTGTCTAGAACTCTGAGTTGTATCACAATTACTACCAGCAGATACTCCATACTAGTACAATACAGTTCAACACTTGCAAAAAGAAGGTCAACCCAATATTTTGCATTTAACATTTTTAAATCTGTGCCCTGAACTGCTTTCAATTCAATTGAAGTAAATACAAGAAGTTGCTGCATTACATTATACATTTCCCAACCACAACCAACCTATTAACCAATAATCTCACAAGAGATGCGCGATTCAATTATTATTACAAGGTGTAGCTTAGCAAATAAAAATGTGTGTCTATACGCAGTGTATGCATTGTACATGGGATGATCCTCGCAATAAAGTAAGTAAGCATGTAAACTGTTTTGTTTTACTATAATTGTAAACTTATTAGAGTGTACCCTTCTATTAGTGGATGAGCAACTCAACCACATTCACTTACACTATATGCTACCGCAATAATAACCCTTAGGGTTTAACATTTTACTACAGCCATATATATATACCTACTACAGATATATAGAATGTGCAAACACACATAAACATCGTAACTGTCTGAATCTGTAAAGATCTCATGTAATTTAGCATTTATTTTATGTAGAATTGTGCTGAAGAGTTGTGATGCTTCTTGTAATTACATAGAGATAATCCTAGTAGTAGGGTTAGTTTATGATTGTTATGATGTGCAGGTGGTTGCCTGATGAGCCAGACTGTTTTACATGAGAGTCTAATTAAATAAAACTTCATTTGTTGCTGCTGCTGCTCTTTCAGGGTGTGTTCTTTCTTCTGGGGTAGTCTGACACATCCTGGATGCACTTTTCAACGTACCTCTAGCTTTGTTTTAGCCAAAGGCTTTATTATTTCTTCATGAGATTTTAACCAAATGCAAATATCTATATACACAGACTTAATATTAGTCTTCCCTTTTACAACACTTTCTCTTGAAACAATACATTGAAGGAAACACCTGCAGTATATAGTAATATGCCAAGTAAAGGAGAGCATCATGCATGGAATCGTAAAATTCGTAGACGTGGTGCAATTTCAGAATATTTGTACTACTGTTTCTTGAATGGTGCAAAATCTTTTATTTTAATAAATACATTCGCTTAACAACTGTAGGTACGTATTGTTGCGTGTATAGAATTTCTTACATACTTCGAACTTTGTCGATCCAAGAAACGTAGTGGCTTGTCTTTTCGTAGACTCCAGGATACCTAAAATAAAAATCAATCTCTCATATTAAAATTATATTACTGCAATGTTAGGTATCATTGGAGTTACCGTAATAAATCGATATATCAGTATAATAGTTGTGTTAATATCAATGAAAGAATACTTACACTCCACATTTTAAGCCCCAACTAACAATTCCAACTTGGTATGCCTTTCCTTTTCTGTATATGACCAATGGGCCTCCAGAATCTAATGTAAGTAATAGTGGGTAAATATAGGTATACTGTAAATTATGTATAAGTATATAAGATGAACTGAGAAATGTCGACTTACCTCCGTAGCATGCATCTTTCAATGAGCTGCCCTGCTTACCAGAAGCGCAAATCTAAAAAATAAACATTTGGAAAAATATGCTACTATTTGAATCGTACTAATAAATAATAAATAATAAATAAAGTGAAAATTTTAAGTCAATAAGACGAGGTATATATTAAAAAACATATAAATTTACTAACATGAGAGTCCCGGATTGGTGGTGTTTGTACTCCAGTACCCTTATATCTTTTTTGACACTCCGTCCTCTTAATGAAACCCATACTTACTGTTCTGAGAACCGGAGAAGGCTTACCACGATCCGTAGTTAGTCCCCAGCCTAGTTAATCATAATCAATATAAGGATAAAATAAATTTACATACCTTCAGGCAAATTACACAGGAAAAAGTTACAAATAAAGTTGTATGCTGGTACTCATGTTATTTTTAACCTGATAATACAGCGTTAGCATCATCGGGGATGGTTGTATCTGGTTCTGTGTACAAACACACAGGTTGTGCCGTTGAAGTATATGTAATCGGTTGCGTTAATTTAATGATTGCAGTATCAGAGCCCTATAAAAGAATGAAATTGTTGTAATTTGAATTTAAACTTTGACCCGAACAGAATTTTCCTGCTTAGGATGATTTCAGCTACAGCTTAACAAAATTTGGACATACCAATTGCTGTGCATTGAAATTCTTGTTGTAGAACATAGATTTCACGGACATTACAGTCCCACCGCTTGGACTCGTGTGACTTCCAACAAGCACCTTAAGAGTTGAGGGTGTAATTTTCGGGTTGTTGGCCAAACAATGTGCAGCAGTTAATATATGTGTCTGATCAATGATACTGCCCCCACATAAGTGCTTGTTATTATTAACCAACTAGGAACAAAAAAAGATTTTTTAGTATGGATTCCTTTATATTATTATAAATACAAACAGACGTGTGTATTTTATAACAATGTACCGCCACTGTCCATGGAAATTCCCCAACTTGGGCTTCACGACCTCCTACAACAACTGGGTTAACAGGAAAAGTGATGTTACCGCAACCCTCTTGTTTTGCAATGCTAGTTAGGGGTTTATTATTCACAACTGGCTTTGCTTTCAAATCCGCGTAGCCATATTGGGGACAGCAAATAACGGTGACATTTGCTAAAGCACATACACAATAAATTAATTGATATGTTATTCACGTTTTCTTAAAGATTTAAAGAAGGATCTTTTATTTCATTAATAAAACTTTTAATTGCTATTACCTGAATCACATGGTTGGGACTGGTTAACAATTTCAAGGATTTGCTCATCGTCATTTCCATTTTCGCGTATATATTTCACGAATGGATAGCATTCTTCTAAAGTGATGCAAGTTCCTCTAAATCCTCTTGGCGTTACACAGACTTCTGAATTCGGGGTTATTGTAGTTGTGTCAGCGTCCAGTTGAAATTCATTTTCATTTATGTCCTGTTCGGTCCGATCTACACAAATAAATTACTTAAAATTAGAAATTGTATTCTTAGATATTTTAGAGAGTTTTTTTTAACAATCTTACCATCTATTCCAATCGTATCTTCATTTTCCTCCCAGATCAATCCGAAAGATAGCGTCGAAAAAACTAAGAGAAGTACTATAGGAATTTTTAAAAACATTTTAATGTGGGATTTTGTTTTACTTGTGTTTTGTAAGCTCCAAATCTACAGACTGGTTGGATTATTTGTGTACAACAGACTAGTTATACCCTGGGCCGCTCCAACAAATTCATTCTCAAAGATTCCAAAGTAACCAGGGATAAATCTGGTTTTCTGGGTTCACGTAGCTAAACCTAGTCTATGTATAAACATAAATTACGAGTTAACTTGTGTCATAATGTATGGAATTGCTTTTTTGCATATAAATAAAGGTAGAGTCTTGCTTACATACCTTTCCATATTATACCCGCTTGATTTGCAGTTTTGCGTCAAGCTGATTTCGCAGTAGACAACTAAAAGTTATAGAGCCAATTTATTTTGACACACTGTTTACTTGCTCTTTACAAATCCTTGCCTTATACAAGTCATGTATTAATAAATTTCTTCCAAATGTTCATTGTTGGTCATTCTCATTCTTATTTCTTATACATACACATATATGCTTCCATTGTTGCAAATAATATTATTATTACTCAAGCTAAAGGAATGCTGCAAAATGTTTCACGTGCCATTGACCCTTTATGTTCAATACTTTCCATTTAAACCTTCTATTTTTAAGAAACTATACTACGTATTTCTGTGTATTTACGTCGTTACCAACTTTGCTTGTCCTTGGGTTTAAGAATTTTTGTCGATATTAATTTTTACTCGTACAATTTTGATGAAAAAGGAAACAACAGATTTTATAGCACTTTTCCAATCATTGATTGTAATGCATATAGGATAATAAATATTATTATGGTTTTATTACAAACAAACGTAGAGTAGTATTTACAAATTATATACAGTCTTCACAACACCGCTTCGTTCGCTGAAGACAAATGAGAACTGTCAAGTATTTTACTTTTGTATGGTTAAACAAAAATCGAAAGAGTAGTATAGCATCGATTACAAGGGAAAATCAATTTACGAACTACTATGTTTGCTAATCCAATCCAGATACGAATGAATTCTTGTATAAACTCCGGGGTATCTAAAAAGTGATTCATTACATATTACACAACATTTTTGACATGTTCCTAATGTAAGTTAAAAATATTTGGATATAAAAAATTAATTAGGTAATAATATAATATATAATATTATCCTGTCTCTTGAGATTAAAATCTCACTGCAAAAAAAAACTTACGTGCCACATCCTATTCCTGTAATAAAATAATAATTTCAATCATTTAGAAACATAACAGATTAAATTAAAAAGCCCTTGACTTGATTTGTTGCAGTTGTATTGATGGTCCTTACCCCAAGAAACTAATCCAATCTGTTCAACATGATCACCTCTAATTAGCGTCAGCGCTGATCCAGAATCACCCTGTTAAACACATCCAGTTAAATATTAAAAATAATAACGCACATCATTTTTTCAGGAATCTTAAGATGATTTTGGATTTTTCAAACATACCCGACAAGCATCTTTGGTTCTAGGGTCTTTGCTGCCTGCGCAAAACATTTCTCGTGTAATTCCACCTGGAGGGGTTCTTCCTTGATATCTTTTCAAACAATTTTTCCTCGTCCAAACTTGTATGAATGCAGTTCGTAATTTGGAAGGCTGAGGTCCTCTATCGTAAATTTGTCCGTAGCCACTTACATCTGCAAATGTTTTCCCATTTTCAAAAGTGTAATTTGTAGTTGGTAAACAGATCGGGATGACATTATCTGAAAATGTTACCGGTTCACTCAGTTTCAGTAATGCTATATCGTTATTCTGAAAATAAAAAATAAAATATAGGAGTGAATCTGACATTATTATTCTGCTAAGTGTGAAATTTGCTTGATTTGCACATACGATTGTATTCATATTGAATTGTCGATGGTAAATAATTTTTGAGACATTTCTTTCTTGATGTTCCACATCAGTGGGGTCCTTGATATCGTGGTCGCCAATTAAAACTCGGAGTCTTTGTAAATGTCTCTTTCTAAGATGAGACACACAATGAGCTGCTAGTAGAATATATCTATCTGAGATTAATGATCCTCCACAGAATTGTTTGTTTTTATTTAAAATTGCAACTGTCCAAGGAAATTCGCTAATTTCTGCTTCTCTTCCTCCAACGATCTTTTCAGCTAACGGTTGTTTTCGGTTAGGTCCACAAGTGGGTGCCGGAGGTGTTTCTTGTGTGGGGGAATAGGTTGTCGAATCTGTGGCTGAGGTAATTTCTTCCTCTTCGGAAGAAATTTCAATTGCAGAGTTTTTCTGTTTGATTGGCAAATGATTTCGTTGTGGACACCAAATGTACAGTTCATCTTCTGGAACTATTATTTTAAGATTTGTCATTAATACCCTTCTTTAAAAAGTTTAATAATGTATTATACCATTTGTAGTTGAAATGTGCACGTACGTTTGTCTGAATCTGAATTAGGAACTTGAGACAATTCGCAAGGAGATGAAGTGCTTAGAATCAAATCTCTTAAAGCTACGCTTGTGATGGTTGGTTTTTCTCCTTCTTCATCAGCAAAATATAATACTGGATAACAATCTCGGAATTTCATACATTTTCCAGGAACTACTTCAACACTAACAACAGTCCCGTCTTCCCCTCCCGGGTTTGCGGTTGCGTCGTCATTCTCATAAATTTCTGCTTTTCTCGCGTAATTATCGTCTAAAGAATTGAGTTGTACAAATTTTATCTTTAGAATTGTTAAAAATATTGAGAAATTTTGTTTTTTATTACCTTCTATAATAATCGCATCTTCTTCTTCCCATTCTGCACCAAAAGTCCCTTGAATAAGCAATAGTAGTGTAGGAATAAATATGAGAAACGATTTTAGTCTCATCTTTGTGTAAGAAAGAATAAATCCTTTATGATACTCTTTGAAGCTTCTGCGGAGCGAAAGTGATGAGAAATAAAGGAAGTCGTAAATGCAGGGGAAACGGCATGATATAATCTATAGTGGTGCTTAATGATATATTATGCAAAAGTAATAGAGTAGGTGTAAGTGTAATGATGCGGAAACTTTTAAGCTCTCGGTTTTCTGCGTGTCATCGTGAGTGAGTGATTGAATTAAAATAGTCGACACGGAGATACTATACTACCTTGCTTGGCTTGTTTTTCTACCAGTCGATTTTGTCATCTGAAGAAAAATAGTGGAATGACTTGTTGTTAATGTGGTATTGACCTTTAAGATTGCTTTCGTTACTGAAGTCTTCAATATCCTAAGCCAGACATATAGACAGGCAATGTTTACATCAGATAAATTCACCGAATAACAATCCTAATGCTATTTTCCTTCATTTTTGCAAACAACGCGTCTAAATGCACAATGCAATTTTTATACATTTAAGCTTTAGTATACCTACTTTTATTCTGCGAAGGCAAAAAGTGAGATTATTCAACTTTCTCCAGTTTCTGCATGTACAAAAAATTATTGAACCGTATGTTAACGACGTAATAAAATGGGAATATGTATGAGTATGCATACACACACAACAAGTTATTTATTAATCCAGTCTGCTAACTAGTGAACCTGTAATTTTCACACAAATATTGCCAAAAGTATATTTTTTAAATCTTATCGTAACGCATTGTTTGATTAATGAATACCTATTTTTACTACTACCTACCTACATATACATAAAATATAAGAATTAAAGCAGAATAACTATATAATGAAGAAAACGAATTTGAAACATATCAAAAAAATAATTTGCTAGAAAAATATTTCAAAGAAAACAATACACTCGACTCAATACAGAAAGAATACAGTCAATTCAAGGTAGCATGATAGAAAACGTTGAATTGTTGAAAGAAAAAGTTACAAACAATTTTAAAATATTGTTGCGCATGTAAAGAACACAAACAAAAATGGATGGGAAATATAATGTAGGAAATAAGACCTCATTTACAGTTTTGTTTAGGACATTTAGGAGTATTAGTATTTATTTCATATAATGAGATCATTTAATACATTAAGGGAAAATGCAATGCTTTCTTAATTTATTTTTAAGGTCATCTGTTAGAGCATTTTGTTCCGAATAATAAGTACTTAAATTGCAAATCAATATTAATCTCGCCTGTACTATATGATATCATTTGCTTGAACTCTCAAATCTCAAAGACAAAAGCCTGTGCATAAACTACTGCATGGATAAAATCAGTGCACTAGTCTTTGAAACCAAGGGCGTATCTAAAATTTATAAATGCGGAGCCCGAAAAATGTGGGGGTCCCAAATATGCAAAAAAAAATATTTGACGGCTGTCGGACGCAAAATAATATTTTCTTTGAAATCTGTGAGGGGGACCGGCGCCCGCGCCCCAAAATACGCCCTTGTCTGTAATTGTGACCTGGAAAATGAAGAATCGTATAGCTTTGTTTAAAATCTTGTATGTAAATCCTTACTAAATCGTACATTTAAATTTATGAGTGCAAAATCGCACTTACGAACGAAAGGAATTAGGGATCGACTTTTCATGAATTCCTAAACGAAAAGTGAATTACAATACAATTTTTACTTTAAGTATATCAACGTGCACTAGTTATTGGAAATTATATAGCAAAGTTTATTAACAATTACATTAAAAATGAGATCGCATTTATTATTAGTTAAAGCGATTATCGATGAGGTATCCACTTTAGGTTGTATGTTGTATTTAAAAATATGGCTGTATTAATTAATTCTAACAATTAGTTACATTGTCAACTTTAACCAGTTCTTTTATTTTACATTATTGTAAATCCATAAATGCAATATGAGGACGACAACAATTTAACAACAATAACATTAGCCTCTAATAGCATAAACACTTGAGTAATTTATAAAGTTATAAATATTTACAAAATTTTAAGTTCGATTTTTGTTGATCCAGCTAAGATATTTGTCCACACGCGTGTAAACTCCAGGGTAGCTATATAGTAAATTGAAAAAAGTATTAAAATGATTTTCACATTATAAATATCTCACACTTTAAAACTAATAGCTTCTTCATGGATCTCATATGAAAATAATATGAAACAAGAAATCTGTAATTACCTGCCGCATCCGATCTAATAAGTTACAAAAAAAAATTCATTAGTAACTCAACAAATTTAGAAAAAAATAAGAATAATGTAATTATAATTAATGCTTTGTACTTACTCCCCAAGAAACAATTCCAATTTGTTTGGCCTGAGATTTAGTGTTAATAGTTAAAGGTCCACCTGGTCAATAAAAGAGTTTCAGTTTACAATTTCATTTGCAGGCTTTGTTCGGCAAGCTTTATGAATCTTTTTAGTTGGTATAACAAAAAAGTGTAAAAGCGATACGAAAATATTACCTGAGTCTCCTCTGCAGCTGTCACCTCCATTTCCTCCAGCGCAAACCATTCCTTTAAAAAAATAATGATCCAATTTATTATTAATGTGGAATAAATTTAATATAGTATTTTGTTTGTCTTAGCCTTACCATCTCCAAGTCCTGGTTGTGGTGCTTGAGATCCATACTTATTACTGAAAATAAATTAAAAATGATGAGTAATTAAATGGAGAAAGTTAACATCATTTTAAAATTCTGAGTCAGGAGAATAGCATGGTACAGTAACAAATCTTACCGACAATCCAATTGCTTCCACGTTTTGATACTAACTGTTCTCAAAGTTTGAGGCTGAGATCCTCCATCCTTAAATTGACAATAAATTTTTTTCCATAAAATACAAAAAACCAGTTAAAGTTATCATAGAATAACCATAGACATAGAGTAATACAGAATACAATTAATCAATTTCATGAAGCATTTAAAATATTTTTCACTTTATGAGACTAACTGCCTGTAAAGGAACAATTCACTCTTTACTTAACTAAGTATAGCAAGTATGAATTTATCATAGATTCTGTACAATAACATTAATTACCGCTATTTGTCCCCAACCAGCAACATCAGATTGAGCACCTTCATAAGACGGATTTCCGCTGTGTAAGCATACAGGTTGAATATATTGAGTGAATTCCACAGGCTTACTCAATTTTATTAAGGCAACATCATGATGCTGTAAAAGTATAAATTATCCTTTAGACTTTACAATATCAACGCTTTAAAAATTTCGTCGATTTATTTTAACCGTACAAGATGTTTCATACTGAATCCTTTATTGTAAAGAACTTTGGACGCAGTTCTTGTTTCATGGTGACCATCGGCAGTTGAGTAGATATTATGATCTCCGATCTGAATCGTTAGTTTTGCTACATCCGATTGGGTCATACTGTAAATAAAAAATATGCATGTTTAACTAAGGAAAGGTACGTAAAATACAATAATTTGATGGGGAAAATAATGTGTCACATCTTACTGTTGTACACAATGAGCTGCTGTAAGAATATACTGAGAGTCCAAAAGAGATCCGCCGCAAAATTCTCGATTGCTTTGCATAAGCTATAGCGATAGAAAAAAAGTAGATTAATTAGTATAGCTATAATTAAGTAATTGCAGTAATTATTATATAATAACGGAAAATGAGTGCTCTAATTTATTATAAGTATCCTATGGATGCTTCTTCATTTCCGTTAAAGTATTTTTTCTTGTGTCAACTATTTTTTAGGTACTTGTAATATATCAGATCATTAAAAATGAAATTAGTGACAACATTACACCAATATTAATATATCATATTATCACTAGTTTTACAATGATACATTAAATACTATAATGATGTTGCTTACGGCCACGATCCAGGGGAACTCTCCTTTTACTGCTTCCCTGCAATTTAACATAGGAAGATTTATTATCCAAGGATTTCCTTATTAAGACATAACAGTCCCTTTATATAAAGAGAATTACATACAATTCAATTGGAAAAATTCAATTACCTTCCTTTCACAATCCTTTCTCCAGTTTCTTCTGCTATCTTCTCTAGCTCAATTTTTACACTTCCGCAATTCTTTCTCTCAGCAACATCTTCTACCTCCTTTGTTGCATTTGGGTTTTGTGTTGGCAGAGGTGGCGGTGTAGATTCAGCGGATGGACAACAAATCAGCACTTCCGATCTCTTTGCTGCAGATAAGTCTAAAAATAATAAAAATAATACATTAGTGTTAAAAAACAGTTTCAAACTTAATCTACCAATAATATAGAAATAACATTCTTCTCTTATAGTTTGTAAATACCTTCAGCATCAATATTAGACCTTACACCTCCTGACGGTTCACAAATTCCTGAGACATTGATTAAAATCTCTGCAAGACCATGATTATACACGGTGCCAGGTGGAGTGTCGTTATCAACGTCTCCTTCAATGGGCAATAAATTTGGATAGCATTTACTAAACTCCATGCATTGCCCTGGTTTTCCCCGCTTGGTTGTACATTCTTCACTTCTAAACGAAGCAAGAGGAATATTCGTCGTTTGCTCCGCATCTACTTCAACTTCTCTGCCAGATCTAAACCATTCATCGTCCTCACCAGCTTTTGTGATTAAAAAAACGCAATGTTACTATTTATCGCAAGCTCTGATTCTTATTAATACTTGCAATGGAATTATTTTTGCACTATACCTTCAATGACGATTGTATCTTCATTAGCAAGTTTGTATGCAACGGCAAATGTTGCATAGCAAACTACTATAATTCCGATAAGAAATAATCTCATGGTTTAAAAAAGATTTACTCTGTAACTGTGTATGCAGGTTACAATCTTGTATTCTTCCCACGAATTATTCTGCCGTTCCTGAGAGACTTATATAACCGAACTAAAGCCGGGATTAAGATTTTTAGCTGTATTTATGCATTTTGCAAAGATTTAATCGCCTCCACCCAATTCAGGTATGTTCTGTTGTAAAGACCCGTGAATTACATGCATGAATTTCTTCTCGGAGCTATACGAGCATGAAAATATATCTACGTGCAATAACCCTTGCAAAGAGGGAAGAAAATCTTTCGATGCATTTAGAGTTGAACGACTTGGTTCGCCTATCTATTGACAGGCTTTGACCTTTTTATTTTCACGGTAGTGTCAAAGCTGTCAAAGGATCTGATTATTTAATGTAATTTACTGTTTTCATGGGTCTACAGTGTATCCATTTAGCCCAAAGATATAAAAATGTGTAATATAAAGTAAGTACTCTGGACGTATATTCAACACACAAAGAGTTGTACCTGACCAATGGTAATCGATATCTTGTTGTGCAATACGTGAGTCTCACTGAGCATAAAATAGAAACTCGTCTTTCCTACAGATATTTATTATTCTCGAACAAAAAAAATCCAGTTTGGAGCTACAAGAGCCTATGCTCACTGTGTGCAAATGTTTGTGCCGATCTGCGTTGTAATCCTACGGTGCTTTCAAAGCAGATAAGAAATAACGTCGCAGTGCAGCGATGTACTTATTTGTGTATGCTATATAGAATAAGATTAAAGAGTACGGGAACAGGACTCCTACGAAAGCATGAACAGTATATTTAGATTGAGACACTCAGAATTTCCAAGAATCCACTACTGAATCTCAATAAGTGTTAATCACTGTTGAGGATTTATATGTTCTCTACTAATGGCATGTACGCAGGTGTTTTGTTTAATGTAAACTGATTCGATTTAACATGACATGAGACATGAGACTCTACTACAAAATAATTCTAACATGTACTACTTCACACTAGGCCTTGCATAATTAATTGTTTACAAACTGAGGCGAGGTTTAAATTGTCTTGTTTCATATAATTTCATCAATATATTTACATGTTCTAAATTTGCATGTAAAGAACTTACATGGACTAATGTTACAGTAAAATTAAATTAGGCATCGTGCCTTAGAATGCATCTGAATAAATTAAACTGATGTATAAGCACCTACCTGCAATATCAGTATGGTTGTAGTATTATATATTATTATGTCTGTACTCTGTGCACATTTAGTAAATGAATAGTAAGCGATGATGGTTGTTTGGTAGGTACTATACGTATCATTTCAGTCCAATAAAAGTACAGTCATTTTATCCCCAGGGCTTGTACTAGACGAAACATTCATCGTCTGTTCTTGTTGATCCAGGCTGCATACTTATCAACTCTTGTGTACACTCCTGCAATAATTCGTAGAAGAATTTTAATCGAAATTAATTAAAATTATTTTAAATATTAAAGAGAATGTACAAACCTGGAAGTGATCCGCATCCCACGCTGCAGTTTAGATTTACAACACATCAGATTACACAGTGCGGAAAAAATACATCATTAAACTAAGTATGTAGGTACAAAGATTATTTATACAGTTATTGATTGTGAATTAATTTCTTACCCCCTGAAAATGAAAACAATAACACTAAATGTTAATAAATGCATAAATGTGCTTTTAAAGGATTAGGTACTTGTTTACATAAATAAAGCAGTAGATATCAATTAAAGAATTAAAAATACCATGAAACGATCCCAATTTGTTCAGCACGTCCATTGGCGTGTCTTGAAAGCGGCCCTCCACTGTCTCCCTGCGATTGAATTTCATTTACATTATGATTGGGTACTACTATAATAAAACCGTTGTTATTATACTACTACAGTACGACATGACATTTTATAATGTATATTTATTTGCCCATGCAAAAAGAGGTTATTAAGAAGTAGTTTTGTGATTTTGTGAATGAATGAGGTTAATTTTTTTTACTTGACAGGAATCCTTTCCTCTGTCTCCAGCACAAACCATTCCTAGCAAAAATTAAGACATGAAAGAATTCGATTTAAACAAAAATCTATTTTAAAATATATTTGTACGAGTGATTAAATTTCCAATATTTTTTAGGATTCTCAAAATTACTAACCTTGAGATATACCCGCTGGTGCTTTGCCCCTATAAGTATTAATGCATTGTGTTTGTGTCATTACACGTACAGTGACTGTCCTAAGGACAGCGGATTGTTGTCCACGTTCACTTAATTTGCCCTAAAAAAATTCCGTAAAATGACTCATTATTTGTTTGTAGATTTCTTTTTGGAATTTTTTGCTTGCTTTTGAAAAATACAAATTGTGTACCTATATAATTATATTTATTCGTAATAATCTTTTTGTGCACACTTACCCATCCACACACTTCGGCTGTAGACCGACCAGTGTCGTAAGAAGGATTCCCTGTGGTCAAGCAGATAGGTTGAATGTTTTTTGTAAAAGTTATTGGATTGTTGAGACGAATCACAGCCACATCATCATACTGGAATATTACATAAATAAACCTCTTTTAGCATTTGTACTGTGCATGAAATTAAATTCTGTAGATAGAAATGAGAAATAGGTGATAAAAATGAAAGCGAAGCACTAACAAGAGTTCTCATACTGAAACCACGATGGTAGTAGATGTTTGTAGCTCCTCTTACAACGTGAGATCCGTCGTTGTTGCTGTAAATGTCATGATCACCAATATGTAAACGAAGGCGACTTACGTCGTTTGCATTCATGCTGGAAGGGAATAGTAATTAAAAATATAGTAAAGTAGATATGATTAATTTGTTTGTTTTTGACTTTGCAATATATTGGTCAAAAATTAATTTACACCGTTCCGTTAATAAACTAGAAATTTAAAACTCACTGAGCAATGCAATGTGCAGCGGTCAGCACATGACTGTTGTCGATTAAGCTGAAATTTAAATCAAGTAGTTAGGTATGTATGATTTTTTGAAATGCTTACTATATTTAACATCGTAGAACCATTTAGTGGTTCTGAAGAAGAATCGAAATAGGTATTTTTTGTATTAATAGAACAATTACCTTCCCCCGCAAAACTGACGACCTTTTTTCAAAAGAATTTCATAAATTATAACAATTTATCATTATTAATTGCATAATTTAAAATTATTATTTGAAATGATTTCATTTCTAAATGATCATTTCTATTTTAAGTACAATGGATTGGATTTTTGCAAATGTAGTTGTCTTTCAAGTATAGTAGATTTTTTGATATATTTATTATTAATCTTACCTGAATTCATTAGTGACACCTATAAAAATAAAGAAACTTTTCTTATATGAATTTTCATTTGACATGTATAATTCTTAACAATAATTTATTTTTTTCACTAGTTGATCACAGTGATTTAATTTATTACCATCCATGGATATTCTCCCTTTTGTGCGACCCTACCATTCACAATTTTAGCGTCTAATTCAAGAGATTCTGTACTGGTATTACTGCCTGACTGGTCCTCTTCGGAAATCTTCAAGACTCTTCCGCACTGTGCTTTTACAGGTGAGCTAGTGCTAGTTGGTGGTCTAGAAGGACGTTTCTTTATGTTCACCTTATCACTTGGACAGCAAACGAACTCTTCACGTGGAATTTTTCCACCTGTATACATCATTCATTTTTTTATTATTAAAATTTATAATGAAACATGCTTACAATGCATACAATTATTAATATATAAACAAGGGCGTATCTACATATGGGCTCACCCGGCTTAAACCCCCCTAATCCAGGTAAAAGGGGGTTATACGACAAAAAATGCGGTTTTATACCGCAATTTGCTCATTTTTTGCCTCTGATTCCTACGAGTCGTTCGATACCCCATTTGTGAAATCTAGGTACGCCCTTGTACATATAAGTATACTGATTTGCAAATTATTTTTACCTCCAGTTAATTCAGCAACAGTTTCAAAGATTTGTTTATCACATGGACCGGAAATATTTCTTAGCATATTTTCAAGTTCCAATGCAGAGCTTCTAACTCCGAAATTGGTATATGCAGCTTTCTTTGGTTGTCTCAAAGCCAAAATTGGGTAACAAGTGTCAAATGATTTACAGTGTCCTTCAATTCCTCTAGATGTTTTACAGCTCACTCTTATGTCTGCGTTATCTTCAGTTGACATATCTCGGTCATCTCTTAACGTTTCCACTTCCATCCCTGGAACCTCATCTTCTTCTGAGCATACAAATAATTTTAAATACATTTATTCCTTTACTATTTTTATTAAAATTGTATCTTTGGAATTAATTATTACGAAGACAATTGAAAGCTGGGAGAAACTGCATGTAAGCAGTAACAGTTTATATGCAAGTTTCAAAACCAAATTCACACACGGTCTTGCTGTATAATATTTTTGTTTTATTTTTCATCCTTCACATAAATTAATGTATACTCTGTTTTCCATATGATCAATAATATATGATAAATTATTTGTGGTAGATTATATATATGATAGGTATAGCTGTTTCATTTGCCGTGAGTTAACAAACGAAATGCAAAATGCTAAATTAAAATATGAAGTACTAATGAGAAAAAATATTGTGTAAGTACCAAGCAATGATATAGTGTCTTCATCTATAAGTTCCAATTCTGCATATCCTCCTGCAGCAAAAACGAGCACAAACACGGAAAATAGCCACAGTTTCATCCTATGGCAATAATGGCTTTTTTCTCACAAAAACTTGGGTGTTTACGCAAATAGCGTGTAAATTTATGACATCGAATGTTTTTTCATGCAATTGTAAATTCCACGTATGTTAAACTTGCACTGTACAATATTATGTTTACAGCAACTTATGTTTTCTGTTACTGCACTCTTAAGTGGTTCGTTCACTATTCAAATGTCCAATGAATTCCTTGTGGATGGTAATCTTTGATTGAACATCGAAGTAAGTACATGCACACAGGTGCGGTTATCTATAGGAAATATTAATTTGAATTATTCTATGGCTATCACAATCAGAAATCTCAATCATCCGATGAATAATACAAGCACCTGTGCAGGCACAGCCAATTTTTGTTGGCTTGAGAGATTTTCTGGCTTGAGTGTATATATGAGTTCTTGCTTGAGTATCTTATTGTTAGTCCGTCTCAAGTCTCAAGTTTAACGGTTAACCTGTTGTACGAGATGCAAAAACTTTTTTTACGGAGGGACATAATCATACTTTTAGCAGCTTAACACAATTGATACTCCCATGACCTTTTGAACAACAGATTATATTACAGTATTTAAAAAATTAAATTGTAACACTAAATGTTCCTCTTGTAAACCTCCTACGGTTCATTATAGAAGACAAAGGGAGAAACTTTTTACTATTCTTCAGGTGCTGAACTTTCCATTAGTGATTTTGTTGGTCTTTGAGACTGTCATTATTGTCATTGTTCTAAATTAACATCTTAGAAAGCAGATCACACATTTATTTATTCAAACGAGACCAACTGCGGAGTTAAACTTGTAGTACTTTAAGGTGGCAGATGAATCAGCAGACGGAAACTGTCATTAAAAAGTTTACTTTTTGTTAATGACACGTTTTTTAAGGTGTTGTTGTCATTTGACTCGTTTGAGTAAGGCATATAGAAGGTTTGTGTGTGTAAGGTTAGGAAATGAATGGAAAATCACTATAAGACTCCCATGAATACTTAGCAGCAAGTTACCTGACCTAGTTATTTAATCTGCATGTGTAAAAAAGGAAAATAATGTATTTAGCTCATTCTTGCATGTTATTATGACAAAAGTACCTATATCTTATAGTTTCGCAGTACTACTGTAAAACCCAGACGTTGAAGTTGCTTGGCTTGTGGCCACTTTATCATGCAGGTAGAATGGAATGCATTTTTTTAAGTCTTGGCGAAAAATATATTGACAGATAGTAGCTGTTGCACGGGTGGATACCTGTATAATATATAACATTGTATCTCTTCCTAATGCGTATTATCCTCTAGACATGTACTTTGTAACTGTTAGTGTTTTCCTTCATTCTACACATGTAGCAAGAAGGTGGGCATTGAACTTGTCTTTGTGTTTTGCATAATTTACCTACAGATTCGTTATTTATTAAAAGTTGATTATGTTGTAGTGGTGGAAGATCTGTTTTATTTTATATACAATCTATAGATGCCACTTTTATGGCGGTTGAAGCAACAAATATCAATAGAGTCGTTAATAGACATGTAGTCTTCCATTCCAATGATTTATTAAGGAATCATCCGTAAACTCTTAACCACATAATTATAACAACAGTCAAGGGCGCATCTAGGACTCTGAAACGGGGAGGGCTCGAGCGGTTTATTGGGACTGGGGATGAGCTCAAAAGAAAAAAATGATTTTTTGCTACAGTTTGCAAAAAAATAATCTCTTTTCCCGAAATTTAGTGGGGGGAGGCTCAAGCTCGGATCGCCTATATACTTGGATACCCCCTTGAGTACAGTTTAAGGCAAATTAGAATCAATAAACGGGATATATACATAATAATTCAATATATATGTATAGCTTGACACTGC
Organism: Pogonognathellus flavescens; assembly: GCA_019776165.1. Lineage (NCBI taxonomy): Eukaryota > Metazoa > Arthropoda > Collembola > Entomobryomorpha > Tomoceridae > Pogonognathellus > Pogonognathellus flavescens. The sequence goes on from JABASD010000574.1 coordinate 21,197, forward strand.
ATGGTTATACAGTATAACCGCTTTAGGACTAGGAATAGTTTCGCAGAGGAATAATTTTGAATACATAAATAAAAACTGCAAATGCACATGCAAGTATTTAAGTATGCAAGTAGGATTCTCAATAAACTGCAGGATCAAACGGGCGTTTTATTCATTTCATTGCATTGTTTTCACACTTAAAACTTTCCACAACAACAACTAACAACAGCATGAACAAAATGTATTTATATATATAAACATTTTCTCCACTAGTAATTAGGGTAATCCATAATAATCACTGATTGTTAACAATTTGGTATAATTATAACAATTTAAATATCTTAACTAAATCTTAATAATTAAAACTAGCAACAAAAGTGTTTAATCTGAGTACACAATATAATGCGCATCCATTTTAGTATTGTCTTATAGTGTAACAATAATAGTAAGTGTAGTAGTAGCAGTATTAGTGTCTAAATAGTCTCCTTGTTGTACGTATCATGTGTGTGCAATTTGTCGGCTTACATTATCATAATTAGTATGTGTAGGCTTTACATTTGAGTTGACTGTTTCCATTGTGTTACCGTAACCTAACCAAAAGTGTATACAAATATCAGTCGATGCATTCCAATTTCATAATGCCTATTCTCTATACTTCTCATGGTGTTAAGTGTTTTGGCGATTCTGTATACGATGTCATGTTTTGTCTCACTTCGTGCTAATGTTGACGATTTTTGCTAATCCATGGGCTAAATTGATCAACTCTGCTGTATACTCCAGGATATCTGAAAATACGATTTCAAAACTCATTAATACTACATTAACCGTTTTTGTCGACCCAATAAATTCATAACACAAACAAAATCATCGAACTCAATGTTTTTAAACAGGATAAAAAATCATTCATTACCTTCCGCAACCAATCTATATTTTCAAAAGATTAAAAAAACAGTTTTAGTATAATAATTTTGTTGAAATTGTAGAAAAACTGAAAAATCGTAAACTGATTGTTATAAAAAATATGACTCACCCCCCAGGACACGATTCCTATTTGTGTCCAACGTCCTCCGGCATTACTAGCGAGCGGTCCACCACTGTCTCCCTAATAAAAATTGAAAATTCAATTAACACATTTCATTTTTACATGAGAAACATCAAGACATCTATACGAAATCATGTCTTAGGAAGTAAAGGAACATTTTTCTATCAGTATTTTCATATAGAAATTACTTTTCCACCTTCAAGACTTGTTAAGACATGAGATGTTTTCATTTCTTGACAAAAGTGATATTTTTATTTTACAAACGTTACTTACTCTGCAAGCATCAGCGTTTGGTGACCCAGCACAAACCATATGAGAAGTAATTCCTATAAGCGTTTAAGAAATTGAAATTCGAGAAGGAACATGAAAATATTAATTTTGCATTTAAATATGGGAATTTAATTTACTACTCACCTCCAGGAGCATTATGACCGTATTTGCCTCTGTAATTTTATTAAATTGAGTATCGGATCAATTAAAGTACTTAAAAGAAATTTTGACATTTTTCATTTGAAGATTGTGTGAAGTGATTACCTGCATTCATCATTTGTCCAAATTCTCATTTCCACTTTCCTATACGTAGACGGTTGAGGACCGTTCTCATAAACGCTACCCCATCCAGCGACCGTAGCTCTATGATTTCCAGTGTCGTATCCACCGTTCGTATTTAAACAAATGGGTGCGATGTTATTATTGCCGTTACTACCGAACTGAACTGGAGAATCCAATTTAAGTAGAGCGATATCGTTGTGCTAAAATCAGTTTGAAAAATTCATGACCATTAAATACGGTACTTATAAATTAACGTTAAACACAGTAAATATATTTACAATGTTAACTGTAGGTTATTCCTTTTTTGTGTCTCAGTGTAAAAAGCCCATATGAAATATTAGTATGCAATTTATTACCAAAGTGTGATGACTGAAGCCTCGATGTCTTATCAAGGTTGAGACACTCTTAATTGTAACAGGGCCATCTGAGTTGGAGTAAATGTCATAATCTCCTATGTGCACTCTCATTTGTTTGACGTGATATTCAGTCATACTGCAATCATTATAATTCATTAGGATCTCACGTATGACACAGTAACACAAAAATTTTAACTTAAAATCATGGTTTTTGTTAAGTACACAAAAGAGTACCATCATGCTCTGTCTTTATAAAGTGAAAGTATTATAAAAAATAAAATATTTGCTTACTGTTGGACGCAGTGTGCTAAAACCGAAATCGAATAAAATCTTATTATTTCTCAATCAACTTCAGCAGATTAAAGGTTGAAAGTTTGTTCAAAGCAAATTTAAACTTACCAGCAGTTAAAATGTATTGGGAATCAATTAGTGACCCTCCACAGAATTGTTTTCCGCTGGACATGAGACTGACCTGGAAAAAAGGTGAATTAACGCAAAACAAAAGAAAATGAAATATCTTTCTTGTGTATGCGATTCCTAACAGTTTGAATGATTATTGTTAGGTGTGTACTTACCAGCCAGGGGAATTCACCTGGAAATCAATAAATTGATAAATCACTATTAAAATCCAATGTCATTTTCGTTTAAATGAGATAATCTTTAAAAAATTAAGTAAGTCTTTGCCTTTAGTAGCCTGTTGACCTCCAACAACTTTTGTATGCCCACAACTTGATGGAACGGGTTGAGGATGTATTGATGGAGCATGGGTGGTAGTTGTTGTGGGTGGACGAGGAGCAGGGCTTTGTGTGGTACTAACAGCGGGATGTACTCCCCATGGAGGAAATTGCTGAGGTGGACGCTTTGTTGTTTGAGGACGTTGTGTTGTCGGAGGACGGTGAGTTTGCTGTTGAATAAACGGAGGATGAGTAGCCGCACTATGATCTGGTGGATGAGTGGGAAGAGGAGGATGAGTTGGGTGTGTCCAAACAATAGGATTATCCCAGGGTCGATTTGTAGTCGTTCTGGGTTGTTGAGTTGTCGTCGTCGTCGTGGTTGCTTCAGTGGCAGGGGGTCTTTCCCACGGAGGACGCACCGTTTGATTCGGATTGTCGATATGTTGAGGCGGTTCATTGTGGGAAGAACAACAAACTAATTTTTGTCTTGCCTCAGCATCTGCAAATGAAAAAAAATATTCAGAAATCGTTATGAATAAAATATGTAATTTTTTTAAGGCACTGGTATTGCATATTTCTTTATACTTTGTTTGCTTTTTTTATAGTTCTTTTCTTACCTGCACGAAACATGAAAATGGCATAGAACTTGTAGGAATCACAAGGTCCAGAAACATCCCTGAGTTGTTCAGCAAGTCCTGGATTTCGGATATGTTCATCACCATCAGCATTGTAATCCCCTTCTGTGGACGAGTATAGCACAGGGTAGCATTGTCTCAATGTGGCACAATACCCTTGTTCACCCATACGTGTTAAGCAAGAGCCGGCTGGTTGCACAGGTTTGGGTTGTACCTGTACAGGCTGTGGCTGGACGGGTTGCTGCACAGGTTGTATAGGCTTTATCGTTGGCAAGAATTGAGGAAATCCGCCAGGAAATCCAGGGAATCCAGGAAATCCGGGGAATCCTCCACCACCAGAAGAAGGAAAACCGGGAAGTTGTGGAAAGCCATTCGGACCAAATGGAAATCCAGCACCAAATTGTCGTTTATGTCTCGTGATGGAATTTGAGACCTTTGCATCGTCGCGTGCAGCTTAAAAATAACACGCACATTATCAACATGCATGCTAATTAAATGGTAACTAAATTTTTCCTCTCTCTTACATCTTATTCCTGTATTTCTTATAGCAAACCTTTTTCATGAGATTTTTTTGTCTGCGCACTATACATGCACTATACACTACAGGAAAGGTGTTAGAGGTAGGATTAAATTTAATTCACTCAGACAATGAATGGCAAAATGCGTATTTAGTATTTATTTAGCACAGAAAATGGTTTTACATACTAATAAAGAAGGTTTTATGTAGGAATTTATTAATATTACTAGACAATGTATGTAATGAATTGGGATTTAGTTGGAAGAAGAGGGAGAATTAAGAGGGTACGTATTATGTAAATTATGAATCAAATTGATTGTTAGATTGCATAGTTTATTGTAGAAGGAGGTGATAGGTCAGGTACCTTGAATAATGACAGAGTCTTCATCTTGCCATTGTAATCCGTACACCTGGTGAACCGTGAACAATGAAGTTGCAACGATAAGGATGAAGAAGAAGCCCAATGAGGGAAAGAAAAGCCGCCGCAGCATCTTCTTTTTATTCCTTAGTAGAGTGCAGCTGCTTTGGTCCTTCTATTCCTCTGTCGTGCTTGCCTTCTTACTAAATGCTATTCATATGCAAAATAGCCGTGAAATGGCACAAACTGTTTAATCTGCACACACAAAGTAAACACACTTGAATATAATGCACGCTGGATTCCTACAAACATAATCTCTGCTAATGTACTGCACTTTACAAGACAAGCCAATAGAAAACAAGGCAGGGTGACTATTTACTTCACGAAGTATGTAAATGTTTATAAGTAAAAGCAAGTTTTCAAAGAGAGAGAGATATATATATATATACTATATATATCAGTCCAAACAATGCAATTACATATATACACACATAAAATATATACTAATACACACCACGCCTAAAAGGTTCTACTACTAACTACTAGCAATTTTTTAAATGTGTGTGTACAGATATATATATGTACTGTGATTGAATTTATTTATCGACGACCCTTGCCTTGCCTTCTTAACTTAAGTTACGTCTAATAACTTACTTTACCTTTACTTGGCAACAGTAGTTGTATTTAATTCCTTTTCACCCACCAGAAGCAGCAGTTCCACAACAAGGCAACTTTTCTTTTCTTCTTAAAAGTTACACCACTCTCTAAGTAAGTATTAAAAACCTCTATATACAATTGGCCTGCTATTGTAGCTCTATAATATGATCGTTAATAGAAATTAATTCAATTCAAACAGAGAGATACTAGATGAAACAAGTCAACTCTTCCGAAGAACTGGAACTTTGCATAGAAATTGACTATATAACTTGATTTGTGTGTTAAACTGACTCTTAAGTAACTGACTAAGTAACTAACTAGAAACTACCAGTAGTAAATGAACAGATCTTAAATAAATGCACGTCCCTCGTTTTCTGGTACTGTAAATATTTTCTAGCCCTTACCCTCAGAGAGAGAGAGAGAAGATTACTTTGTTCTAGTAAATGTTCCTCTGGTGCTCTGTCTTATGAAATGAATATTAGTTTTTCTAAATGAACTTTGCAAAGCTCATCAGTCAGATCAGATCCTGTCGATTGCAAGTGGGATGAGCAACTGAGACGTAATTCCTAACTTGATATATTATGTTTCATGAATCTTATGTGACTTGAATAGCCCTGTGGAAGTGTAGTATTAGTATTAACAGTAGTCAGTCCGTCTACGTCTCTCGGTCTCTCTCTCTCTCTTTCTGTCTCTCTTTCTTACTCTTACTCTAGAGTAGTATTAGTAGTCGTACTGAGAATTTTCACAAGATAAATTTCTTCTTGTCTCATCTCACTTTACCATTTTACTCCTGCCACTACCATTACTACTACTACTACTGCTACAGATACACCACCACAACAACCTGCTGCATGTGCACTTGTTAATATGTTATACTACAATGAAATCAAACTGACTCACCGAATAGAAAAGGAACATAGCTTTCCTAGTTCACTTCTTTGTTGTGTGTGACGATAAAACCTTTATGTGTATCTTCTATCGCTCTCTCTCTGCCTTGGCCTTTGTTTTCCATTCTCTGTCCTTTAAAAATTTCTTACTGTAGTAGTACTTATAGAATTCTTACTCGTAGAATTACCTATGGAATTCTTTAGATGATTGCAGATTGATTTTATTATGAGTAAGGAATTCTTTCACAAGTTCACACTTTATCTATTATTACATGACAAGGGTGGTACAAAATAGTGAGCCAGCATTATTCAAATTGAAAAAAGACGAGGGATGATGCACTGAGAAAAACTGAACTGAAATCAAAGCCAGGAGAGTAGATGAGGAACTCGGAATAAACACCGCAGCAAGACGAATCTATTTAATCTCATGTCTCTTCTCACTCTTGCCAATTCATCTTCATCATGTATCATCAAATCTAAATGTAGATAGAAAACTTAAATTAGAAGATGATTTTCCATCTTTTTACCTCAGTCATCACTAAACTACACTTATACAATGTTCAGTTTTCCTTTACAAAGTATGATGTAAAATTATTATATCGGTAACTACTATATATACACCCTACTATGTATAATATAAGCTTCTTAGGAAAAAGAATGAGCAGCAGATGTGGTGGATTGCCTTGCAATTGCAAGAAGAAGATGAGATGAACGACCTAAAGTCTTCGATAGTTTTTTTGTCGTATCCCTGTACCAGTATGTACATAAGTAGAATTATATATGCGAGAGTAAGTGTATCTATAGGTATGCAGGTAGTAGTAGTAAGTATGTAGTCTCACGTAAATAAAGTCGTAGTAGGTAACGTAATAAAAATATCAGGAGAAGGTCCACAACAATATACATCGTTATTATAAGTACAGGAGTAATATAGTAATAGTAATATAGGTACTGGTACTGTACACATGATTTTGCTAATAATATGTGCAGGGAGAGTAATGCAAACAAAATTCTCAGTGAGTACAAGCACAAGCGTGTAGTTCAAACAAATAACCCGAGATAAACAGTACATGTTGTCAATACATGGAAATTACCATGTTTTTTATTCCCATAGTACAATACTAAACACCTACATATGATTATATAATGAGAAATGGAACTACTACATGATTGTACCATGAATCATTTAATACATAATAATATAGCACGTTTAATCGTACAGGTATACTGGTCTATTAATTTAACTGCATGTACAGTAAACACCAACACACATTTGTATTGTCTCATCTGAAACGTTCTGTTAAATCATTTCACTACAAAATGAACTGTTAAAGAAGATTACGCGTATCTTGTTTTCGCCATGCACCCCGCTATGCACCTGCTACAGCTCTCTGCATATCGTCCGATGCTTGTCTTGTTGTACACAAAGTAAAACACTATTCATTTCTTCATACTGTGAGTGTGCTGTGGAAAAAGCGAATACCTTCGATTTGTACCTGCTAATTTATTTTCATTCCATGCTGCAAAGCTCTAAACTGAAAAGGAAGTGCACAGCAAAGCCTTAGTCTTCATTTCCATGCACGAATGCACTTTTTATTGACATCCAACTGAATAAATGTTATCTATGGACGAGGAAGTACGAGCAGACAATTGTTATGTTATATATCTTCTTCACTACATACTTATTATAAGTATACAAGCTAGTATTACTGCTAGCGTAGTTATATACACGATATACATTGCCTTGGTGCTTTACTGTTACACTGTTTGTACAGAAATTGCATTCGAGTCAGTCTCAGCAGGAGAAAAGGCAGCAAATATTGTACACACCTATACAAGAAATGTTTGAAATGTACAAACATTAGTATAGATTAGTATGATGTGATGATACTGTGAAATTTGCATGTAGTGTGTCATCAGGATCGAACAAAATTAGTTTGAATGGAAATTTTAAAACATTATTAACATTTTCAGGTAAAGGATTGGCATTGTGGTTCGTTAAAGATTCAACTACAAACGAAAGCAACAATTTTTAATGAATTTTCTGCGAATTGGACTATGGCGATGATAATATTGTAAATGAAGCAATAGAATTGAATGAAATAAATGTAAAATGGTGTACTGTGGAAAAGTAACTGATTCATCGGACAAAGTACAAGTTTGGTTGGTAAACCTGTCAGACGCAAAAATATCTTTATCTTTTACCCGGGGCCAATTATTTTTTGCAATGATTTTATATAGCATAATGAGTTATGTTTTGCATGTAATAAGAGTAATAGAACACCCGTTATATCAATTTGATCCTAGTTTCTCTACTCACTCTACTACTTATGAAAATTCTTGTCTGCGTACTTGCAACTCATAATTTGCTTACATAACGTGTGTATGTACCTTAAATTCGTGTTCTACGGATAATACTACTTGGTAAACCATCCTCGAGTGGAATTATTTCCAAGAAATGATCATTTGTCGTTTGCTACAGAATCTATAGTAGAAAAGAAACTTGATTCTTATTCATTCTGTCTCATCGTCATTCGTAATTCATACCGCAGCATATTATTATTTTCTTGTGTGATATTCTTTCACAAACTGACAATGTTTTACCTACAGAAGAAGATTACCTACAGGGAATACCTATATGTACTTTTGGTCGAAGACACTTATTAGGTATTGTAAAAGATTTCAATACATTTTATCTGCAGCTGCATCTTTGAGTCTTTGTTGTAGTATGATATTGAAATTAGTCACAGTCAGTCAATACCTCACATCATCGTCGTCATCATCGTTTCAGCATGGAATCATTCTTATGTGAATATATTCAGAAGATACTTAATAATACGCGAATTTGACTTCAATCTGACTTTGTAGCCAAGTCGCTAAGTGTATCAGTGCCTCACGGCTTGGGCGTTGTCTTAATGTCAAATTTCCTTGTCGTGTCTTCACTTAAACTTTTCAATTGTGCAATCAAATAGTGCTCTCAGACTACACAAGGAAAATTTACAACCCCGTGTCAATTTACTTTACGTAAATACTACTGGGCTTATTCTTCTTGCTACTACGTAAAATAATTCATCTGTTACAATTTTTTGGATGATTACGTGTATTACTTACTACTTATACCTTCACCTATGTAGGTACTGCATATTACTACGTGTTATTTTTTTTTGGTGAGCATTAATACAAAACTAATGTATAAAAGTTGTACTTGCATAATATTTTGTTGGGTATGCGTTTTTGCTGTAGTTATTATACAGCAGACAGGTGTTGTTTATTTCTACGTAAGAATTACCTTTAGTAATTTATTTACCTGGACCTGGGTGGTATCACAGAATCTCATTCAACACGTACTAACTACCTACTTAATGACTTTTCCGAGAGTTACTTTAGGTAACATTAATATTAATTGGTTCAGCAAAGAAATAGATACCTATTTTGGACTTTGTCACTTATTCTGTCGTCACGTTCATCATCAATTCTCCTGTTCCATGTTTTTGTACTGTCGTTTGAATGCAAAGCTAATTTTGTATGCAGACAACGTAGTAGAAACATTTGTCAAACAAATTGAATCTAGTTTATGTGAATCGACGTGATGAATACGATTCAAGCTGTGTATATTCTGTATGTTACAAAAAAAATTCTACCCTCTTGGAAAAAAATTCTGTGCTGATATAAATCGGTTTTGAGTTTTATTGTGTGTAGATTCTTAGATTTGATTGAACAAAAGCAAGTTGCGCAGTAAATTTATGTACTTCAGGTAAATGTGCATATAGGTACGTAGATTATTGCGTGTTTGATTTACATAGTACATGTAGAGGTATTATTTGTGCGGTTGGAATTAATTGGCGAGAGGAGGTAGAATTTCATGGACAGATTTGTATTGGTAATGCTTAATATTTTTTTGGATCCATGGGAGATATCTAGAAACGTCGGTGTAGACTTCTGGAAAATTGCCACACCCGAGTCCAAATGAGACAATGCCTATTAGATGCCAACAGTTATCTGTTTTTGCCACCAGTCCTGAACCTAGATCGGCCTGAAAAAGAAATACAAGAAATGTTCAAGATTGAGTGTAAATATTGCATCAGTGTGCAATTGTTTGGATAATACAGTTTTTTATTGTAAGTAGGAGGATAGTTTATAATAAAAGATTTTATTGTGTTTCTTTTACTTACAACGCAAGATGAATTAGAAGTCCGAGTGCAAAGCATGTCCCTTGTTATTCCCCCTGTTGCAAATCCATCGTAAATCTTGTGACACTCTCTCCAGTCCATGAGTTCGAGAATAGAATCTTTAGTAGAACGTGCGTCGTAATATGGTTTGCCAATGTCCACACCAGACCATCCTGTCACGATTGCTTTAGACAGATGTGATCGATTTTCTGTAACTGGAAGATTTACTGGCTGAACATTCGGAGTATATTGTATAGGAGAGTCCATTGCAAGAATCGCTATGTCATTGTGCTACATGAAAATGTCAAAATAGTATCACAACCAAATTTCCTCACGTAAGAATCTGAGATGAACCGAAAATGCATTTGGCATTATTAAATAAAATGTTTTAGAGAGTTGGTTCAGTTACAAGGGTTTGATGATTGTACTGTAAATGTCTAGTGATCCGAACAACTTTCCGCCAGGAATGCGGTCCATCTGATGTAGCATACATGACACGGTCTCCAATAATAACCCGAACTTTTGCAACATCTTTAGCTGACAGTTGATAGATACAACTGGCAGAAGTAAGAAGGTGGATCTTGTCAATTAAGGTTCCAGAGCAAAAATGCTTCCCATCTTGAAGAAGAGCAACCTTGAAACACAAAAGAAAATCATACCTGTAAATTGTACGTATCAATGAAAATAATTGTATCAATTTTATTTCCTACCCGACATCTTTATTTACAAAACCGAAATACGATTTAAAACAATTCCTGTTAAAATTACATTTCAGGACTGTAAGATGCGGGTGATAAAATATTTTACCACATTTTTACTTTCATTTTTCCAAAGAAATAGTTCGAGATTCTGCGGAAACGGAGCATTTTCACGGGTTTTGAGAATGAATGAGGGAATTGAGGTAGGGTAGGATTACTTATGTATGAGACAGTGGGAGAGAAATGGTTATTAAATATTTATTTGATCTTACCATCCAAGGCCACTGTCCTCTCGGCATAAAGATTTGCCTTCCAGGACATAACCACGGACTTAAGTCATAAATCGGTTCTGGGAGAACAGGAAGTTTGATGTGATTATGATTGTTATTTGCCTCTGGAGCATGAGATTTTGCTGGCTCTGCAAGAACTAATTCTATATTAGATATTGACGCAGGTCTGGAATCAGAATGAGCGTTATTTGGCTTTGAATTTTCTTCTGAAGTTTCACCCTGCTCCTCAATCGTAGATTCAACTGGGTCTATCGTGGGTAGCTTAGGAGAGACCTCATGACTCGAACCTTTATGGTTTTGTTGAGACTGTTGAGAAGGAGTTGATTGACTTTGAGACTCAAAGGCTTGCTTATAGCCAGCACAACAGATTTTTTGTTTGCGCAAATTTACTGTAAATTTAAAAATACAGTTCATTATTGGTTTTCACTAAAAAGTTGATATTTTCAATGACATGGGAAATCGGAAATGATCTTAATGATACGCAGAATTTTTCGCAATAAAATTATCTGCTAATTTTGATAAAGAAATATTGTTAGATATTAGTTAGATTTTTTGCTAGATATTAAGCTGGGAAAATGATGTTACCTTTGTTGAATGGTTTTCCCGCATCTTGAGAGTTGGATAAAACTTTTTCCCCGACAAAAGTTATGTTACAGTTCCCAGCACTTTGAAAAAGAATTTCTGCTAATCCAGGATTTTGTAATTGATCGTCTACAAATAAAAGAGGAAAACAATCCCGGAATACCATGCATCTGCCTTCTTTTTCTGACTTTGTATAGCACAGATTGTCATTTGTGATTTCGGATGTTTCATGAGGGGCTGATAATGCAGACTCAGGTGGAGATATATCGTAGGGATATTCATCTGCTGGTCTTGAGTGTTCTCCACTGTTTCCTCTTTTAAATTTTGAACCTTCTGGCTCAACTGTACACAGTCACGAACACGATTACTCAATTATCTCATTATTTCTGCAAGATTTATTTGTATTATTTTTGTTAACCTTTTACCTTCGAATATAATCGCATCTTCTGTGGAATACATGGCTGAGTGAACTTTACAGCTAATGCACAAAACGAGAATGAATCTGAAGAGTAATTGCAAATAAAAATTCTTGGAAAAAATTCCACAGAGTAATCTACTCGTAATTGTATTTTCCATATTATTAAAGACGTAATTAAGAAGTTACAGGTAAAAAATTCAGATTGAAACTGAAATGAAATTGAAACCTAAAACAAATACACGATCCCTTCTCTTACGAATACGAATGAAACTCGAAAGCTCAGAATAACGTGAAATATTATGCTAAAGAAATAAAAGAGTATGTTTGTAAATCTTTCAGTGTATGTTGTATACCTACTGTGTATGCCTTTAGTTTATACTCCCATTAAAATGCTAAGCTGTAGAGCAGCCTAGTGTTGTTTCTCAATTGTTTTCATGTAAAGCATTGCACGAAAATGTCTTTGTTCCTTTTGAGATTTAGTGAAGCGCTAATTAGAAATCGAACTTGGAAATGGTGCAGCAGAGTCAGTCGACGCAACACTCTGTTAGACAAAATAACTTCTTCGTACAAAACGCTATTCTTCTTCAACTACACATCTTTGTTTCAATTCCGAAATGCAGCAAGTGACATTTACTCTCCTGTACGTGTGTCTGTGTAATTCTTTGATACATTTGCATGTAGATCTGTGTGTAAATAATATCTATGCAAATACTTGCGCACGAAAACCGTGTTTGCTTTGTATTTCGTATAAATGAAAAGTGTATACCTAAATCCTACTAAAGGAAAGGAGACTTGAGGCAATCAAGGATTTACATTTTGATTTCTTAACTACAAACTGCAATTTACATTATTGGATTTTCTAAATATCTACGCAGTAGTACAATGTTGTAATAGTGCGAAATCGACTGACTCTTGAGAAATCGGGGGTGTGGTGAAGAAAAAAACAAAAAGAAGAATAATGCAATTCTGATTTTTCTATTTTTATTAACACCAAATGAAAATCATTGTATTTTCCACAAAGACTCACTCACACCACACACCTAATCATTAGCAGATACATACATCATTTATAAAATACAAGGCTTATGCTTATTCTCGTTATCTTGGGTGATACACTACTCGTTCAATCCATGGAATAAAAGCTGAGACTTTTGTAAAAACGGAAGGAAAATGTCCACAACCTAAACACACACACACAATAATTCCATTAAAATATCAATTATTGCATCAAAAAGATTTTTTCATTCAAAATCAGATATTTTGTTTACCAATGCCCCAACTGACAATTCCAATTTGTTCTGGTTTCCCATCATTTGGCAAAAATAGGGGTGCACCGCTGTTGCCTCTAAACCCGCATGCATTGTTTCCCTCAGGAGAGCCCGCACAAACCATTGAATTTGTTATGCTAATTCCATTCCTTTCCAAGAAATCATAATTTGCTCTACACTCTTGAGTAGTTCTAACTCTATTAGAGGCTTCTTGTAAAGTCCACGTTACATTCTTGTATCCAAAACTAAAATATTTTTGGATTTGTGGATCGATGAAAGGATGGTGTTTACTAATATGTCTCGTTCGAGGATCTTCAATCCAACCAGTTTCAACTGCTTCCGTATTTCCGTCCATATAACGTGTACTTGAACCGCTGGATAAACAAATTGGATGCACGTTGTCATTGAAGTGCACAGGTCGATCCAAAATCAGAATAGCTATGTCGTTGTACTGAAAAATTGTTTACATTCAAATAATAATTAACACAGTGAAATAACAGATTGACTTCAAATGAATCATTAAGTCAGGACTTACGAGCTTTTCGAAGCTAAATCCTTTATGACGAATCACTTTAACGACTTTACGAACTGCGAACGGTCCCATGGTGTGTCCGCTTTCTGTGGCTCGGTAGCCAATATGAACACGCATATGGTAAACATCAGCAACGGAAATACTACATAGAGTCACAAGGGAAAAATAACGTTTGTAATTTTCTCACATTAAAATTTTAAAATGTTTTCTCTCAATAGTGTTTCATTCATTAATAGAGAATTAATTTTTACTTTGCTAGAAAATGCGCAGCTGTCAGAACGTGTGATTCGGTGATAAGAGAAGCTGAACAAAATGGTCGATTCCCTCCTACGACTGTCGCCTATTTATGGAAAGAAAAAATTGCATTTCCAGGTAATTAAAGTAAAAATGTTATGAATATTGTTGCAAAAAAAATTCCTGTTAAAGTGTTTGAAACTGGGAAGGAAATGTTTTTACCAGCCACGGGTATTGTTTCTCGGTAGGTTCCATCATGGTCGTTCTAAAATATTCTTGAGTTTTACATGAAGATAAAATTTGATATTCTGGTAGGGCTACTGCAGGTCTGTCTGTAATTTGTATTTCTTCAGGCTGTGGGAAATTGGTTGTGGTTTCGTATGGAGTGTCGGCTGAAGGCTCTTGTGGAGTCGTTATGACTGTTTGAGGAGCGTTACTACTACTACCATGATTTTCTTCGGTTGCATTTTGTGTAGTTTCATTATTAGTGGTAGTAGAAACAGTGGAGGAGGAGGAAACTGCTGTCGTGGATGTTGAGACGTGCACAGTTGTCACTTCCGGTGATGCCGCAGTTGCTGGAGATGTAACTGCAGCAGGCGTACTTGTCTGAATGATTTCTTCTGGATTTTTTTCTGAACTGGTCGATTGTGTCGTTTTGATTGGTGAAGTGGTTGTTCTAGCTGTAGTGGTTGTTCTAGCTGTAGTGGTTGTTGTCTTCGCTGTTGTTGTTGTCTTCGCGGTTGTAGTTGAGGTAGGTTGAGAACTTGGCACAGAACTGCTAACTTCTTTATCGAATTCTCCGCTGTCATCTTCTGGAGTCGTTGAACTAACTTTTGTTGTAGTGGAAGTCTGTTGTTGATTAGGATCCTGAGTTGTTGCTGAGCTTGGAGAGTTTTCATGAACATCTAAAGGTGCATCCGTTGAAACGACAATGGGTTTGGATGTGACGGTAATAGGAGAAGGGACTTCTTCAGTTGTTGGAGCTGCAGTTGTTGTTGTCGTCGTTGTTGTAGTTTGGGTGGTTGTATTTTGTTCTGGTGGGGAAATCCCTGAGTTTTGGAAATAAATTTTTTGTTCAAAAGAATCATCATTTCGTTGTAATTCTGTAGGTCCATCTGTTTCTGCAGGCTCGTCTGCTTCCTCTGGTTCATCCTCTTCTTCTTCTTCACTGGATTCTTCCGCTGTGTCATCCTGCGCTGATTTGCCAATGTGTCCTTGCTTCTCGAAGAGTTTTGCTACAGGAAGTCTCTCAACGTTCGAGTATTCTTCACTATGGTTTTCCAAAGAGTCATCTTCATGGTTGTGGAATTGGGCAAGATTTTTGTTAGATACATGGAGATTCTTTTTATACGGGACAATCGGTTTCCGGATTTTTAGTGCTGGTTTGATTACTTTGTATTCAGATTCATCCAAGGGTGGAGGTGCAGTGGTAGGTTTTGGAAGAGGTAGAGATTCTTCGGAAGAAGCTTCTTCTATAGAATATGAGAAATTCTCTTTTTCGATTGAACTGGCAGACGGATTTTCTTCCGATTGGTTAATTCCTTCCGCAGAGTTAGCAATTTTAATGTTTCCAGTTGTAAGCTTTTGAACGGTAAAATTCACACTTTCTATCAACCTGTCTATATCTTTAATATCAACTAGTGTAGGAAGAACTGTTGTAAAAGTAATTTCTTCGGTATTCGCTTGAGTTGTAGTTTGGGAATCGGAAGGCACATTTTTGTCTTTTTTTAAGCTCTTAACCGTTGTAGGGGTTTGTGATGTACTAGGGACATTTCCGTCCTTTTCCAAGCTCTGACTCGTTGTAGGGGTTTGGGATGTAGCCACATTTTCGTCTTTTTTCAAGCTCTGAGTTGTAGTTATAGGTATTTGGGATGTAGTAGGGTTTTCGCTAACGATTGTATTTACAGAAGGAGAAGTTGTAGCGATACTCTCAGCAGCGGTGTTATCATTTGAAGGAGCATCAAATTTTTCATCGTTTCGCCTTAAATCTTCAATTACTGGAGTCTGTATTGTAGTGATAATATCAACTTTCCCTTCATCTTGGTTAATTTCTTGATTGATCGTGGAATAAGGTGTGGTGCTTTGTTCAGTGTTACTAATATTAGCATCATCGCGAATAATTTCTTGTTTTTGAGAGGGCAAATTTTGTGT
The DNA here is from genome assembly GCA_019776165.1 of Pogonognathellus flavescens. Lineage (NCBI taxonomy): Eukaryota > Metazoa > Arthropoda > Collembola > Entomobryomorpha > Tomoceridae > Pogonognathellus > Pogonognathellus flavescens. The sequence goes on from JABASD010000574.1 coordinate 37,193, forward strand.
AGTTGTAGCAGCGATCTGTTCTACGTTGACATTTTCGTCATCGTTATTAATTTCCTGATTTACTGGAGAAAGTGTTGTAATTCTCTGCTCTGAGTTTCTGCTGTTTTCTTCGTCACGGGTAATTTTGTGAGTTGTTGGCACAGTTAATGTAGTAGCGCTGAGTTGTTCCACATTGATATTATCATCATCGTGGAAAATTTCTTGATTTACCGGGGAGTTTTGCGTAGTGCTATAATCTGCAACGCTTCTATTTTCATCATCATGGTTAATTAATTGATTTAGTGTCGTAATTGGCGTGGTGGTATAATCTACGTCTACGTTCTCATCATCCTGGCTAATTTCTTGATTTCCTGGCAAACGTACTGTAGTTCTTCTCTCTGGTTCTGTATTTTCACTATCACGGTGAATTTCTAGATTTTCTGGCACAGACACAGTAGTGCTCCGCTCTGGTTCTATAATTTCATCATTACCATTACCATCATGTTGTATTTCCACATTTCCCCTTGAATTGTGTGTGGTAGCCTCACGCTCTATTACATCTGCATTGCCTACAATTTTACCCTCATCTTGCTGAATGTCGTCATTTACTCCTACAAATGACGATTGAGTCGTAATATCATCGGAATGGTACTCAATTTCCGATTTCGTTGTTTCGTCACGGTAGATTTCATGATTTGTCAAAGAAGACTGAGTGGAAGCTACACTCTCAGAGCTTGTCTCGACGTTTCCATTCTCATCTTGGAAAATTTCTTGATTTATCAATGAAGGTTGAGTGGTACTTTTGTACTCGGAATTATCTGCTCTTTGATCGTTTTGTGTAATCTCTTGGTTTACCTGAGGATACTTGGAAGTACTCGTTTGTTCACCCTCACTTGCATCAGCGTATCTTGTGTATTCATCTTTGATCGGGAGAAGAGATGTGGTTGTGGAAGCCAAATCATCATTTTGATCAAAATACACCGGAAAAATTGTAGATATTTGTGGGGAATCATTTTGAGACGGTTGAGAGGTTGCTGCTGTTGTATCATCTTTTACTGTGGTAAACTTCTCAGCAGAAACTTCCTCCACTACGACTCTTGGTGTTTCCTTTGGATGAGATGATGAAGCGGCTTCCTCCAATTCGTAAGAACTAATAGCCTTGTTATCCAATACAGAAGATATTTTAGCAGAAAACTTTGGGTTTTTGAATTTCTGATTAGTTTGTAAACTTTGAGGTACGTCATGCATTGGCAAAATTGTCAAAGGATTGGAATCCAGAGCAGCTTCGGCTTTCAGATTGATGTGAGATGCGACAGAGTCTACTTCGGCAAGTTGGTCGGAAAACGATGAAGGTTCTGTGGGTTTCAGTGTAGTCAGCCTTTCAATGATAACACCATTATTTCCTACTGTAAATTTGCCGTTTGCTCCAATTACTGGTTCGGGTGAGATTTTAATGACTGAAGAGTCTTCCGTGGCAATGAATCGCTCAGGAGATAATTGTTCCATGTTACTGTCGGAATTGTCTTTCTTGAGTAATTGTGCAGAGAATTTCTCATTAGATTTACTACTAACTGCTTCATTTTTGTCGGATAAAGCTTCTGATGATGGTTCCCCTAAATCCTCCAAAAATTGTGAATTTTGCATATTTTCAAGTGACGAAATGCTCATTTTAGTCGGGGGAAGCTCATTTCCATGATGTTCTTCACCTGTCTCGGATTTAGTCTTTTTTAACTTGGGAAAACCAGGACAGCAAATTATTCGGTCACCAACTGTAATAATCAATCTTTTTGTTAAATTTCATGATTGAATTTTTCTCTTCTTTGCATAACCTATCATTACAGTAATTACTAGTAGTACTAATCTGATTTTTATTTGAATAAAATATTTCAGTGTTTAATAATTTTCAGTATTCGATATTTCGTTTCAACGATTGTGGTGGACTGGCTTAATGAATAATTTCAAGAATAAAAATACTACCTATACAAAGATCATAATATCGTGAGATTAACATGAGGACAGTGGCATTAATTAGTTTATGAAGTTTTTTTACTTTTACCGGTGGAAACTTTTTTAAATCCTCTGTGGTTGACCCCAGGAGGGAAGGACACATTGCAGAAGCCAATGCTGAAAGAAATCAATTCTGCCAAGGCAGGAGCTACTAGTTCCCCTTCCTGTGAAAAGAAATTAGGAACACATCCACGGAAAGTTGAGCAGAAACCTCGGGCATTTGTTGGCGTGAGACATTCCATGCTGTTGAGAAAGGAATTTGCATAGCCATCTACATGTAGGTAAGATCTACTGGCTCCAGAATTCTGAAAGGCCCTGGCTCCTGAATTCTCTGATGCTGCTGCTCCTACTTCTGCATCACTATTTGTATTAATATTCTGTCTGCGAGAGTTGATTCTTACAGAGCGCATGGGGTAGTTGCGGTTTGCAAGATGATACGGCAAATGTTGATAAGACGATACAGAGGCTGCTGCACCCGAGACAGTTCAGTTCAACCCAGTCCAGTATATTCAGTTTGTAGTCAAGTCACAAAAGTTCCACAACATAAAAAACAAGGCAGTACCACGATAACATTTAATACAGATGTACTACACAGGCATAATACAATAATAATATAATCTCTCACAACCAACCATTGTATTAAAAGACATAATCTCACTTCTTTCATCAAATCATGGCAGAAATATGCAACACTACCACTCGCATACCTATATAGACTATATACCATGATACAATGATGGTGATGATCTATGTTGTTTTGTTTCGCTTTTAAACATGTTCTGCTATGCATCTCTCTCTCTAATATGGACTAATACACCTCTCTATCAGAATTATAACTCTATTCCTCACAAATACATGAAAAAGCCCCAACCACACAGTCACAGTACTTATTAAGAATACACTTGATAGTAACAATACACGTAGTACACACACCTATAAGTATGTATGAATGGTTTAGTCAAATGGAAAGATTTCTTGTTGAGATTAGTACACACATTTGTATTTGTATGCTCATCCAGCCCTTTACATACAGGTAGTTGATAAACTAATCTTAACAGTTCCTCATAATAATGTTAATGTTACCAGTGCATTGCCTTCGACTTGTCAGGATATAATAATAATAATATTATGTATGTACACACTATACCACAGTACTTCCCCATAGTAAAGCTGTTGTCCCTACCCTGCAATACACACAAGTACAACACAACTAATGACCACTCATCTCATCTCTATAAACTATTTACTACAACTCTTCTTCTTCTCTTGTGAATTTTTAACGATCTTCTTTTTTCCTTCGTGTGATGCTTCCTCTGCTCACAGTTATATTTTAGTATCTCTACCTACCCCTATACTAAGTTTAACTTGTGTTAGTTGAATTTTTTCATGTAATAAGTACAAAAGAGGATATTATACTAGAGTATATATATATGGCATCCTCATATAGACACACCTATATATACTACGTCACTTTTACATCAACTGATATGATCTCGAGTATGTTATTGACTATGGGCAATCCTGATTTTTATACGGAGTATGTAAAAGTCTTGTAAATTAGATTACGGTATGGCAGAGTGGTATAATTGTATAAAACGTTGTGTAATCTAAGTGGAGATGTACCTAAGGCCTTAATAGGGAGGATGTGTGCAATATAGATAAGTAATTACCATGTAGGTATATACTATTATGTGATGTGATTCATGTAATACAAGTTCATTCTATTTTCTTGTGTTGCTACTATTATAGAAAAGCGTCTTTCTTTCTCTGCTGCTGCCTTTGTCTTTATTGTTAGTCTTGACCTGACTCTTGCTGGCTGCCTGTTCCGAAGAGATAAGAGCAAGTCTCGGTTTTTTCTCGTTTACTTTTATAACGTGCTACAATGCACTAAAGTACGTGTGTGCACTTCATTTCCTTGTTTTGAGAGAGACAAGTCTCTGTCTGTTCTTTCTAAAAAAATAATGCCGAAACTCATCTACGATGTAGAGAGACCTGACTCAGGATGCGGGCTTTCATTTTCCTATGCAGTTTATAATACGGTTATTTCATGTTCAGGTATAATTCTCAAGTTTTATGGGAGTTTATATATTTCGCCCTTTTTTAAGTAAAGGAACTTTGTTGTTGTGAGGAAATCATTTTTCTTACTGACTTTCGCTTGACTTGCATTATACCACCATTATAGACTAGATTATATAATGCTTGGGCTAGACTAGACCATTTATTGCTCATACTGATAATTCGCATTGCACAAGAACAAAATGATTAATTGACCACGCTGTATGATTATCCTGCTAGTATGTAATTAAACTTTGAAGTGTTTTCCTCTTATTTCGGTGATTTCATCAAGCCTGGCACTAGTACTACAGCAATAAAATTAATTGATTCTCATTCCCCATGCTCACATATCTACTAAATTGCTAAACAAAATTATGTTCTTATTTCTCTCAAAATTCTAAGCAGTCACAAATTCTAAAATTAGGCATAGGTAGTTGTAATAATTAAAAAAAGAGTTTTCAGCCCTGATAAAGTTCCCACTGTCAAAAATGAGATGAAAAGTAGAGTCTGTGACTCTGTGCCTGATGAAATTGTAATTGAATATGCATGAAATGAGTTTTTACCGTGTCTGTAGCCAGGTTGACCATGTCCAAGCTCATATGGGATAGTTCTTGCATTTATATTACTATTGCTGAACACACAAATCAAAACACAAATTTTTGTAAGCACTAATAAACCCCCCATTTTCCTAAAACCCGATTTACTGTCCACTTGATCGTACACTAAAACGTTGACACTATATACTACTCCGCTGTTGGGTTGCTGCAACCCCCCGAAAGCCCTTTAATATTCTACAATGACACCATTAAGCCCGTACTTGCGCTTAATTACTGATTAAATAAGTTCTTTGTGAGTAATTTGTTATTTTGAAAGGCTACAACAGCTTGAAAGAGCAGGAACAACATTAACAATGAGTAGCTACTCGGAACTAAATCGATCGGACTCTGGAAGAAGTTTAATTTGTAGTAGAACTGTGGCATTCGCCTGAAAGTTACTAGCTCTACTCATACTATAATCTCCTTCTACTACCATACTATATTATGTCCGTAAACTAAGTTAAATACTTGTGTATAAAGCAAAAGGGATGGTTAGTAAGGGTTTAAAGTATATACGAGTAGAATTTCGCAACCCATCTCTTATAATAAACACACATACACGGAAAAAGGCAATCTTACTGGTTTAGACAGATTTGTTTCATCTCAGTCATGCATTAGTACGATCATCCTCATGAGAAAGAAAGAAAGGAAAAGTATACGATACACATAGAAACTGAAATTGAAGTATACAAGCTCATTCGTTCGTATCAACATCAACCAAGTCTTTTAGTCTTATAGGAAAACTCAACACCAACCATATACAAGTCAAATGCTAAAAGCTACCAGTTTCAACGTTTGTGTCTTAAACTCGCACTTATTTTGCACTACTCCTGCTTAAATACATTATACGTACGTTGTTTACAGTACCCATTCTGTACTTACACTCGCAGTTGACTATTTACCAGAAGTTTCAACAAACCAAACAACACTTTGACCGAGGGCGTATCTAGGGTTTAATCACAGGAAGGGGTTCCGGGGGTTCCAGGAACTCAAATGTAAAAAAGAACAAATTTTCTGCCCTTACCGGCAAATTTTCACCTTTTTCCGGAATCTGGAGGGGGGAGGGACTCACGAGAGTCTGTATGTAGATACGCCCTTGACTCTGACTACTTATATTATATTATTACTAATAGCAAAGTAAGAGAGATCATTACCACAACACATAACATTAGTTAGTACATTGTTGTGTGTAGGTACACAGAGTGCACTTTAATAAGTATCTGAAGAGGATTGGATGAACACGCTGGCTTTATACAACACGAGCAATAACAATACATTCCTCACCATCATTACAAACATCGTTCCTCTGTGTAGTGTCCATTATTTTAATACTTTATTATGCTTTACATTTCATTAGGCTAGACAGTTCTGACATGGTCGGGCTGGCTTCAGACTTCACAGAGAACAGAAAACTCACTTGGCTCAAGCTCTTCTGGAAGTGGAAATAAGTAAAATAGAATCATCCTTAGATATCTTAACGAGTTGAAGCTTAAAATGCAGCTGATAAGAATTTTGTGCAATATAAATCGTATAATCTTCTGTATGGTATTTTATAGTATGCCTCATGGTAAAATAATAACTTGCTATGGGTACTGGCTTTGGGAACATGGAAATAATTTACATTAAAAATTTACTAGTAAAATGGAGATTCTTCTTCTGTTCTACAGCTACAGGAAGAAAGAGATGCCATGAAGATACTGTGGAGCGTTGTTGTATTAAAGTGATTATAATGAAGATATACGCAGGAAGAATCAACACCAGGGCATATAGCAAAGGCCTGAAGATGAAATTCAGCAATAGTCAGATGAGAATAAGCTTGGTGTAATTTTATATGTATATTTATGCTGCTGCCTTGACTTGCCTTGACTCTTCAGAAGTTCTAAGTATCAACTGCTTTGTTAGAAACGCACCTTCATGTATTACCTGTCCTAATTTACATATAAGCTTGCACATGCTCTTCCCGTCATATGATCCAACATCCTCCAACTGTGTGTGTTTACATACATTATCATTCCTTATGTATCTGTGTAGGTACTCAACCTGTATTTAGCAAAAACTTACTATTAAGTATCTGTGCATACTACGCATATGTACATACTTAATAATTATAAGTAGGAGTATACTGTACTTATATACCTGTATATGGGTGTAGAATAAAAAATACAAACAGAGAGTAAGTTTTGATATTGCAAGTCTTGATAGGTACGATTGTTTTATTTCTAGTAGTATGTACTTAGGTATATTTAATTATGTGCAATGAAATGGGGAGATGAATGACCTAAAGTGGATCAAGTTTTACATTTTTCCATTCTTCCTCTCTTTCAAAACTATTTCTTCTTAGCTGCTGCTGCGAGGTTCCATTGTTCACGGGATAAAAGGATTTATTTGTAGTGTGTGTAAGTAAACTCAGATCGTGGTTTACGTTTGGTCTGGCATATTCTCAAAGATCTGTTACTGAACCAAAAAACGTAAAAGCAAAACAGCGTGATATCCGCTGCTAATTAATTGTCTTGAAAAGGTATCGTTATACTCGATTGTAGCTTCGAAGAAATGAACTTGGTGAGTGAAGCTTTACTATGAAAATGGATCTTGTAGTATTCTTCTATGCATACAGTGAAGAAAATCCTGCGGATATATATATGACTGAGTAAAGAGGACGTGTTGGTAATACCAATGCATCTACATATGTAGGATATTTATATACTTACCTATATCTCCGTATTCGTACTGTACTACTACCACTATACATGATTTACGAGAATCTGCTTATATATCCCTATAAAGATTTTCTATTTATTTTGCACTAGAGCACTTTGTTTATGACTGTTCAGGAAGAATTCCTTGAAGTAATGGTGTGATGTTGTAAGTTAAGAATTCTTATGATGATTTTATATTATATTATTATATGAACATTGAACACACTGCGGCACTTTTACCATTTACCTACATAGTTACCACTGTAATATGATTAGTATTAAAATTTATTAGTAATAGTAAATCCTTATTTTTGTAAATTTCCAAATGGAAGTATATATAGTTTCTTTCTGTATCTGTATACAGGTAGTGCGGATGAATGAGTTTCTGTCTTTGAAACTTAACTAGCTACGTTAATAAAATATTTTATTGTATATAGGATAAATCCGAAAACAAACACACAAGAGTTTTAGTAGTTGATCTGACGAAAGATTTATTTACTCATTAACATTACGTTATACGTGTATATTATTATATCTATATTTTGTGAAGAAGGGTACACACTAGGTTTCATATGGATTAGTCCGTATAATTGATGATATAATTTTTATATTCACTATATATATACATATATTCATTATATATTATTATATAATTACAACAATAATATGTATCTTACATAGAGTGTATATATGGTATTAGCAGTACAGTATGGTTTATACACGCTTGCACATAAACACACACACACACTTTATTTTTCATACAGAATAGTACACGGATCATTCCTAGTAGTGATATATTATAGATACACGATACACAGTCCTATAATTCTTTGGTACATCAACAACAACATCAACTTACGAGACGACGACAACTTTGCACATTAATTACATTCTCTCATTGTCCTGAATCGCGACATCAAATTGACATTGTGTCAAACATCACTCTACTCACGCTCTCGCAATAATCGCAGCCTGCACAAAGTAGATTTTGTTCAGTGCAGTTGCAGTCTTTTCTTTCTGGCTTTTTTCATATATATTTTTCTGTATATGTCTTGGCATTACTAAAGAATAAAGAATAGAGCCATTGAAAGATGAAGATTACGAAATTGGTGTAGGCGAAGTTGACAAAACCAATCTAATTTGATAAATTACCTACATAAGTAGAACTAACTTAATTAACTACATTTTTTATCTCTCTCTATATATATGTAATGCGATTTACTTTTACTACTACTACTACTTCTATCAGTACTATAGGTACATCATTACTTTACTTCTTCCTACTCTCACAGAACGATAACAATAATAACAAACACACACATAACAACAATAATCATATACATGACACAGACAATCTTATATCATAAGTACCTTATACACACACACAACTACTGATATTCCACCATAAAGATACATTTCATATATAATCATATGCTATCGTGTGGTATGTACTTACTTAGAGTTCACTTTATTACTAGGATTACATAAACGCACGAGTTACCTTTTTATACACACTTTATCGCGTCATTTGTGCTGTACGTGCACAATTTCCAATCATATTCCTGGAAATTGCACTTCTCCAAGTAAACTACCAAGCGCTACATCAAGAAAAGCAAAAAGGACATTTCTCCATACTCATTTAGGTGTAATTTATTCATACTTTCAATTTTGGAACAATAAAAACAGAATGTATTCATATTTTACGCTGTTTGTCTCAATTTTTCTCATATTAAGGTAGAATTATCGCATGGGTAAATAAGTATACTGCCTGTGTGTCTGTTTCATACTTTTAATACACACAAACACAAAGTCTTGTAATATTGCGAATTAATTTGTCTTGAACGAGGGTTTTATACTTTTAATGCACATAGTCTATTAATATTGCGAATTAATTTGCTTACACTTTTAATTCACATAGTCTATTAATATTGCGAATTAATTTGTCTAAACGAAGGTTTTAAGTATACGTTTAATGCACATATAGTCTTATAGTAATATTGCGAATTAGTTTATATCTAAACGGTTAAATTTTGTTTGTAGTATATTTATATAGGTATACTAGTTCATATTATAGTTTACTTATATATACACACACCTATATGGTAATTTAGTATACATACATATTGTAATTTAATTTTTATTATTTAAGATTTAGTAATAGTAATACATCCATTTGAATTCTTATACAGTACATTATGGTTTAGTATGTAAGTACGTAATAGTTTCTATATATGCAAACGATGGTAAAATAAATTACATAAATAGTCGATTGGTGGATGATTGGAGAAATTGGATTGAGAGAGAGAGAGATGACTACAGATAGTGTGAAGGCATGATACTTATATTTTTTAAAGGCATGTACAATGCATCGAAGACAAAAAATACAAATGGTAGTTAGTATCGTAAAAGATTTCGTTTGTAAAACGACGAAGAGAATGCGACAGAGACAGTAAATGTAGTACAGTCGGGTCTCACAATGCATGAGTTGTGCAGAATGTATGTAGTATGTAAAGTCACAGTTGTTTGTTTCGAAGAGAGTGAGAGAGATAGACTATTTTGGTAGTAGTAGACCATAGTAGAATATACAAGACACCGATTTCGCACGTATTGTTTCGAGTGCATCACGAGGGTTTACTTTTTGAGACAATTTAATTTACTAGTAAATAGTACATAGTTGGTAGTTTTTTAGTAGTTGATTTACTGTGGAATTTTGAACAACAGGTTGGAGTGGGTGGAGTCATTATGTAGCATTGCAGGATTGCAGCTTGCTTCCAAAACAGACTTACTACTTTTATGTATTTATAGCTTTCACCTATATACTTATACAATCGTAATTTTGTAGTCGAGAAGAGTATAATTCAACGTAATGTATGCTATTATAGTACAGAGAGACACACACAAATATATAATCATCGCCTTTTACAAGTAATCGTAGTAATTGTACTAACACAACACACAGGTTACGTTACACTTTAGATTATCGCATTTTTCATACTTAATACACACAATAACGTGGTCTGTACAACAATTGGAATGTGATGCAGTACAATTTTGGTTTTCTTCCAAAACAATTCAAAGATCTTCTGCTCTACTACTGAGGTATACACTTAAAATGTCATTTCTTTATATAGAAGGAACACATCGTAAGGAAATTCAAATTGTGCTACATTTACTATCTATGTAGATTAGATTAGTTTATTTTTAGTGATTCCGGCTAAGGGTACATTTATTTGGACAACAACCGAGTAATCTATGAATAATTCTGGAAAGACAAATAAAACACGACACAGATATTTTCGAGGGGTATTACAATTCTGTGATGAATATTAATTAATATTAAAATGCTTCTGCTCGTAGTGGTATTTTTAGTAAATCGCAATTATTTCCGTGTGCTAAAATAAATTCTGGTAGTATGCCATGCACACGTCACACCTGTACTTGTAATTATGACGAAATCTTCAGAATTTTACTTTGTGCGGTTTTCGTTTGCTATATGAGAGCAAGCCAGCATCGTCCTATTTTAAATCTCACTATGAATCTTTCTTTCACTTGCTTCACGCAAAGTTGTGGTTACTTAATATTACACAGACACTTAAGGTTGCAAACTTCTCTTCTTATTCTTATCTATCGAGTTATTATCATTACACTGCATTTATTTCTCCTTCTTTATTTAGGATTAATTAATTTACTTAATATTATACATACAGATAAGTAGTATAGTAGTACATGATTTTATAGAAGTAGTGTTCCTAATAGAGCTGGTTGTTTTTACATCTAATTTGTATTCCCGATTCACAATATCGTATCTATCTGTACACATTTAATATATAGAGATAAATACATTTATTTATAGTCATACATTTTATCGTAAGTTTTGTTTCAGAGGTCTTTACACAGATTATATTTTATTTCCTTTTTAGAATAATTCGTGTGCTCACTCGTCAATATTTTACTCTAATAAGATACCCAAGGAGTTTTAGTAGCGATAGTAGTTCTTAAAGCTACAAAACCAATGTCGTCCTTTATTTAATCATTACTACACGTTTGTGTACTTCCTATGCACAATTGAAATATGTTTGGTTAATGCAGGCAGGTTTGATCTTTACTTTTACAATAATTTTGCTAGCACCATACGTGGCTATCCCTACTAATGGATAAAACGAATAAATCGTGTAAAGAAACTTAATTTTTTCAAGTTTTCAAGTAATCATCACCTTTGTGTCACATAACTGCATCTATGGCCAGAGCATGCACAAGAATTCAATTTTCAACATTTCTAATGTTTTATCAAGTTTTCTAAGCATAAAAAAATATTGCCTATCAAAATGCATCACCTAACTGTAATCGTTACTCACATTCAGCATTAAAATAGCATGGGGCGAAATGACCCGTGAATTTAATCTGTTAAAAATGAATATTGGAATAACATTTTTTTCTAAACAAATCAGCAAATAACTTTAGAGTTTGATTTTTAGGATCAGGAAAACAGCAACCTATAACCTGTATAATAGTCATAGTACACTAAATAAATTAAATACTACTTAAACTTTCATCGCATTAAATACTTGCATCGCATAAAATAAATAAATAACCATGTAGTCTTTGTACTTGCAATGAAAAAACTTTTACATAAAGATTCCCTTTTCATGCATGCCCCCCGGAAGCTAATGTACCAAAACTTTCGGGTATATTATGTAAATAATTATGTTTCTTTTATGGTCTTTCTGTAACATAAAATTCTACAAAATGATAACACCAAAATAATTAAAATCTTTCTTTTGATAATATTCAAGAGTTTGGAATTTCAGGTAACGTCCCTTCCTGAATTGTATCAGCATTTTACTCTGGAAATTGAAGCATACTATTATTAAAATTACTAAAATTAGTAGGCAAGGTACATACAATTCTTGTTTCCGGCCAGACAAAAGCAGCATTTTGCAACACAAAGTTGAGTTATGCAAACTTGAGACGAATTAAAAATATTTAATAATCTAAATGAATTCTCGCATAATTTTCGCTAACCCAAATTCTCAGTTTCCCTAAATTACTTTTTGGATGCCATATCACTTTATTGTAAGTTGCTTTTGGTATGGATAACAGAAACTCATCAGTTTAAACATATCACACAGAAACAACGACGACGTGCTGAATCACTTCACTTATATATTTATTTACCGTCAATCCCACACACTACAACAGTAAATTGTTTGTGAACATTTTCCATTTGTGTGAATATCCTTTTAGTATGCACATAATTTTAAATTCACTTGTTATACTTGATACTAAAGTAGTCCTGACAGTACAGAGATACTTCTATAAGAAATAATTGTAAAGGTTCCATAATATTTCCATTCATAAACGAATTTTCATAAAGTACATCCTCATCATAACGTTTACATTGCACAACATCTTGTTCAGGGTCACACGTACGTTTGTTTTATTGTATTTTGTTTTAGTACGCTTAGTTAATAATTTTGTTTATCTAGTAAAATTTTAATTCAGTATTGTACGTGTGGTATGGTACACATAGGTATTTTAATGCAATATATATAAGACGCTATATTGCACTAACTGTGTTTTCTCATAGTTCAGCACATTTTAATGATAGTATGGTATTTTTGGTATTGGTATGAATAGAGGTAGAATAATAAAGGACAGTCGATTGTATTTTTGTGTAATTAGTAATTAGGATCTCCAATATTGTTACATAAACTACATTTTTGTTACCCCGAGTTGTAATAATAATTGTAATGCAGAAACTGACGAGACATTTCATGTTTTTTTCAAGTGTGAATTGTATTCATTGTCAGTTTGATTTTTTACTTATTTGAATTCGATGGAGTTATGGAAAATTTTGACGAAGGAACAATTTACATCGAGTTGACAATGACAATAGAACATTTATTTTATGTACAGTACATCGAGTAATTTTTAGTAGATTTATATATAACGCACCTATACAGGCTTTATTTTTTACCCCTTTCTACATACACTCTACCTATACATACTTAAGTATCTCTATAGTAGTAGTATAGTAGTCACTTTCAGTATTTCTTTCTCCGTTTTGAATCTGTAAGTATAATTTATTATAATCTATCCCTATATTTAAGTTAAAGTAAGTATTATATGTATAATTTATCGTCACACCGAAGTAAAGGACTTTTTGCGAATTATTTTAGCATAATAACATATGTAGTACTCTACCGATGATGTAATTGTAAATAATGTACTCCCGTTTAACGAGTCAAATTCAAAATGTAGCACAAGTAAGTACAGTACAATAATAATACAATAAAGTGCAACTAATTGACTAGAGAAAGAGAGGATCTAGTAGTATAGAACTCCCTGCAGACATAGACACAACTACAGTTACTGAATATGGAACAAACGATTTAGAATTCGCGACATAGATCGTTTAATTGTTGGTAGTTGGCTGGGAAAAGTCTAATTAGACAACTACGGAGGAGGACAGAAAGTATTTATCATTAAGAAGGCTTGGAAATACAAAAGACAGTCATTAATTAGGAGTAATGAATTTGGAAATGAGATAAATAGGGTTTTAATGAGCACTGAGTTGGAGAAAGTTCTCGGAATACGTACAGCGGGGACAGAAGAGTTAATTAGATTTCAGATATAGTTAATATTAACATGAAGAGATAGTCAGATTTTAGATAGTACAATATTTTATAAGCTTAGCATTGACAAGATCCGTTTTGTGGATTGCCAGCCCCCGCATCCGTTAATCTAGTCCCTTTTGCGGAGTTGGCAAGCGAAGGATCAGAGTCCAGGGATTCAGACATTTTGTCACAAATGATGTCAACGAGTCGCTCGAAGACGGCTTTCACATTGATATTCTCCTTGGCGGATGTCTCAAAGAATTCTACGCCCAGTTGATCTGCGAGTTGTTTCCCTCGCTCGTATGATATTATACGTTCGTCCTCCATGTCACATTTATTTCCCACGAGGATCACTTGCGCATTGTCCCACGAGTACGTCTTGATTTGAGTCACCCTGATTTTCAATACAATCATATTTCATTTCCTTTATCCTGTTAACCTTCTACGTGCTAATAAAAAATACTCCAACACGCACATACAACATCCCCGATCACGTCACCAGAGAAAAGATGATCAGATTATAACCTATGTCCTTCCATTTCCCTTTTCTTTACGTTTTTCGTGGTTAAAAATCAGGAAAACCAATTTCATCGGTTTTATACAGTGAAAATACACAAAAGCAAGCTGGGTCAATATTAATTCATCTTTTTACTACTGTCCTTTCTAATTTCTTTGAATGTAATCTACTTTCTTTGATTATATTATTGTCTGAGACTCTTTTACGTATAAAATAAAACTGTCTATAATGTTTAGAATAAAAGACACTTTTAAGGAAAGCAATTCTGCGCAAAAACAAATGTAATGTACTTTCTTATTACTGTACTACATGAATTCGTAGGAAAAGAGAAAATAAATGGATTACAATGAATTCGTAAGGATTTTTTTCTGTCTGGTAAGTCTAGGTACGTATATAATCTGAACAGATGAAAGTAGCAACCAGTGTCCCAGAAAAAACGCAAGTAGAGTAACTACGCAATCAATTTGTCAATTACTGATGAAACTATCTTACAACGAAAATACACACAATGGTAGTATGTATGCCAAGTTGGAATAATGTGAATGTTGAAAAGAAAGTTGGAATTCTGTTTCCCATCATGCTACTGTAATACATGCATATCAGCAAATGTATATTGCGTCTATCTATATCCCTAAAGATATTACAAAAAACTTTTATCATTACAGAATTTCTAGCACGTTTCTTGTACTCGGAACAACTATTGTAGTATCTGTTTCCAAAAAGTTTTATCCTTCCACGAAAAAGAAATTTAACAGTACACACTACTACAGTCGTTTTACATTTAGTATGCTTCAAATAATGTTGCACTGAGAATTGTTATAGGTCGGACTCTGTGAACAGAGTTTTTCTATATAATAAAGAAGATTCTTATTGTTAGTGAAGTATAAAAATAGGGAGAGTATGTAAATGCATGGAAGAAATGTACACCAAAGAGGAGGGAAACGTACTACGTGATTAAGAAAAACTACCAGTGAAAGTATTGCAATGTCTTTGGTGGACCCTCTGTCTCTTGCTTTTCTCTTTAAGAATAAATGTAGTCTGGAAAGAAACTATCGGGTTAGATGGTTAGAAAAACAAAACTGAAGAAATAATTGAGTGTTACATTACCAGTCTTGAACACTGCTGAAGGATTCCTCATTGGTTATATCGTACATGAGGATGAAGCCCATGGCCCCTCTATAGTAAGCTGTGGTGATGGTTCGATACCTCTCCTGACCGGCTGTGTCCCATATTTGCAGTTTGACGCGTTTGTCTTGACGAAATACAGTTTTCACTTTGAAATCGATTCCAACCGTGGACACAAACGCAGAAGTAAAAGAATCATCGGCATAGCGAAATAAAAATGATGTTTTCCCCACACTGCTATTTCCAATTATCAAAAGCTTGAACATATAATCGAAATTTTGATCTGCTGCATCTTTACCACCGCCGCCACCTGCTCCCCATTTCTCTCCTCCGCCTGCCATCCTGCAAAGTAAAAAAATCACAATATATATAACATTTACTAACGCTTTGTTTAATATGACCAAATAGCACACTTTCATATAGTTCTTTCTATTTTCTATGTAATGTCATTACAAAATTTGACACAAAACATTTTCCTGTGGTAGGGGCAACGTTTTTTAGTTTGTACATCCTGAGGCACATCATACACCTAAAAGGTACATCCTGTCCAAACCATCCAAATTACATGCTCATGGTATAAGTAAGTAGATGAGTTTTCATGGTGTGTTGATTTAAATATTTTTAAACACGGTTTTTTAATTTCCTGTGCAAATTATTTTTACACAACACGTCAGTAAAAACATATCACACACACACAACAAAAATTACTGACATGACTTCATGTTTTTTGACGATCTATAGAATCTAGTGTAATGAAATAAAATGAATTCGCTCCTTATTTTTTATTGCCTCTAAACGGAGACTAAAGTATTTATTTGAAGTGTCTTTTCCTAATGTTACTTCCTAAGTAAGTTCACGCAATTCTGCCACAGTAGTCTATCATCGGAGAGTCATGTCTGGTTGGAGATAAACTGTTTATTGTAGAAAACCTTTCTAGATGTCCAAGGAAAATAAATTTAACGCGATTACTTTCCATACACATACAACACGTAACAGTAAGTTAAGTGCAATAAAAACCGGTGCGAGTAGCTTTTGACTGATAGACGTTGTTTGTGTAGCTACAGACAATTGTATCATTGTAGTATTACCTCCATGCAATACAATACTATACGTAGGTGGTATTTTTACTTTCAAGTTACAATTGCATATCCAGTTAAAATCTGGGAAGAGTAGTAGCGAAGTACTCTGACAAAGAGACAGACAGTATCCATTTAATTAAGTCCACCGCAGGCTACACGTCAGTGTCATCCTAATGGTTACGTATACGCTACAGTCTCATCGACGAAAGCATAGAGCCACTAACAAACAACTGCTGGAACTTAGGTAGTACTTCTTTCTATAAATACAACCACCATACCATAGAAGACTACAATTTCCCATCCTTAGAACATAAAACAAAACTACGCTTTTTCCAACATAGCTTTGTGTCTGGTTCTCTCTCTCTCTACTACAATACACAACCACCGTCGAATAAAGTAAGTAGTGCACTTTGCAGATAAATAAATAATATATGAGCTCTTTCTTTCTCTTTTTCGCTACTATGTGTGTGTGTGTTGTATTTCTACTACACACAGTAGTGTCTTGTTTCCAAACACATTTGACATCAGGAGAAAGCAAGAAAAACGAAAATGAGTGAAACAGCAGTTGCTTTTCAGACTGTGCTGAATATAATATCATGTTGTAGTATGTGTCTACTTTTTAAAATCTGTGTACACATTCTTTTATTGCGGTGCACCGTGCACACACTTTTCTCTGCGATGTAATGATCGTGGCTCACTTTTCCTTTGTTCTTCTTCTTTTGGAGTATGTATACCCCTGTAATGTATCTTTTACATTACGTAATAATGTATTACAGCGGTATAGTATATATAGTTCTCCTGAAAACCATGGTGTAATATATTATACAAGTAATGCAATAATAATTCAACACACACACACACAAGGAGAAAATACAGGCGAAGAGAATTTTACCCGAGTTTCTTCAGTTATAACTATAATGTATCTGATGTATGTAGTAGTGGTGTATTATATACTTAGTATAAGTATTACAATAATAAGATGGCATGGTATATATATGGGCATCTGTCTTTATGTTTATGGAGGAGTTTACCACACAATGCATTTCTTCAACCACACACACTCATACACATCACAATATTATTATGGATTACTTTTCCCTATACTATTATACATTTACTACTTTGGTATTCCTATTATTATTGTATTATAGGTTGATATGAATAAAGGAAACAATATTATTATTATTACTACATTCTGCCATGTTCAAATATTGTTAGTTGTTTGCTGCTTCACTCAGCTCAGTCAGTCTTTTTGCGTCAAAGCTGAAAACACAGGTCTTTGTGTACAAAGACAAAAGAGAGCGAGAGAGAGAGAGGCTTAAGCTAAGTACACACACGAAAAATCGACTTAAAATGGTCAACGGTATTATTTCAGGTTGGGATAACCATGGAGGTCTTAGTAAATGCAAACGGTATATTATATTTATTAAAATGACACGAGTATCTCCCTTGCTTGTTGTAAAACTCGTATCATGTATAATAAATACATTATTGAGACATAAAACTCTAACAAGGTGGCAATAGCTCATGCTGACATTAAACAATTTTTCTTTCTGCGAAATACATACTTAAGTACTTTGTCTTTCACGGTGCTCTCTCTCACTCTCTCTCTCCTTCTATTTCCAAAGAACCAACATTAAATCGAAGTACAGGGAATTGAATTGTTGTCTGTGTCTTTATGAGTGTGTGTATGCAGCTTTCATAAAAATTACACTGTAGAATATACATGCTGAAGGCTGGTGCTGGTGTGTTCTTTCACGAACTACCATCACCATTGCTTGGATTTGCATATAATGCGCATGTAGTAAGTCTCTCCTGTCTTATCTACCTCTCTCCGTTTGTGAATGTGTGTCTCTCTATAATTTTCTCGTGTGTGTGTGTTTTTTTTGTACTACTATAGTCGTACGTGTGGGTGTGATGCGATTACAGGCATTTGCATGTACATTATGCTGAAAAATACATACTAGGAGAAACTAACATATTCTTAAGTACTGGAATTCTCCTAACTCAAACTACTTTTCCTTTCCATATGCAGGAAATTTGCATTTTCATGTGGTACTTTCACAATAAAACGGAATCTAACAGTCTTTATTTAAGAATTCATGTTTATTTACCTGTATGTGTAATAGGGTTGTGTATAAATATATTATTATCTTCAACAACAGTACTTGTAATGCCATAAAAGTTTGTGAGTTAAACAAGATTAGTTTTGATAAAGAGCGTAATCATAGTAGTCACTAGTCAGTCCCTGTTAAAAACTTTACTACAACCACCAGACAACAACCCTTTCTTTAAGAGAGTTTCATTCTATTAAGAAAATAATTCATATATAATTGGCTCAAGGATTTTCTTCGCTTACCTATTTAACATCTCTTCCTTTTGTATAATAATTAAGTAAGTCCTTACAGATTTGAGTGAAAGTTAAGACTTTCCCTTATATTTTGCGAGTTAAAGACGACACTACAGCTCTTAACTTACAATTTGTACAGTTTTGCTGTTTATTTTCAGACTATGTAAGTTAATCAGGGAAATGAGATTGTTCCTCTTGACCATGCTCACAATAAATCAATAACTTCCCTTTCTCTTCTGATAAACATACAACTTAATTGTAGGTGTGTGTAACACTTTCACACAAACTTGCGTACCATTTTCCGATAAAATGATTTCTCTCGCTCTTGAATCACCGTCTAAAGAAATTCGACTCGGTATGAAATACAATACAAGATTCCTTATATGAACTGAAGAACTTTATACATAAAGAAGTAAAATTGTACATGCACTTTGCTATGTGTTTAAGGTTTAAAACAAATATTATTCTGGCTGATTCACTGCTATTTGTGTTGGATCTAAAAATAAGCCTGGTACTAGTACTTGTAAACAAAAACAAAGAATAATTTTATTATGTATACGTTGCACTTTAGATTTTTGAAATGGTAAATTGCTTTTGATTACTATATAAGAAACGTAGTTTAGTTTTATGTACGATTATAGAGTGTATTATACTGTATGAGTTGACGAGGCTATTCATTCATTGAGCTGTTGTGCCCGAAGAGAAGTAAACATAATAGAGATAACTAAACGAACAAGTAATGTCATTTGATTTCAGTTCAGCTGGCGGAAATCTAATTTAAGTGTAATATGACTGTATAAGACATTCCCTTGAGTACAAAGTAACAAACTACATAGTTCCTGTCTGTGTATTCAATGCATAAACTTGTACTTGTACATATGTAGTGCAACCCACATAAATTATAGGAAACTCAATGTTACATTACATAAGCAAGGCATTTGTGATTACCACCACAGAACTGTCGTTTTATCACAGAGAGAGAGAGAGAGAGAGAGAGAGAGAGAGACGATGTGGAAGAGACGAGACATGATTGCATGCATTATTTTCTATACAGAATGGATACCAGCAGTCAGTCGAATGAACCTATGGATCCTTCTCTTGGAAATAAAGGAAATCCATAAAGCCACAATGCCCATAACCATACCGCAATTTATCACGCAAACCAACTTATACTATACACATATAAAATAAAATACTCTCTGTAGGTAATCATATTATTATATTACTAATATATTGCTTTTCCTATACCCAATCCGTCCATTACCCGTATTGTTTATATACGATTAAACTGCGAGTATTGTTCACTAATAATATAATATTACGTTGCTCCTTGTATTTTATCACGTAAAACTCTACTCATATTATAACTACAAACAAATTCGCACAGTCTTCTTACAAACTATACACCTACGTACCCTACGTTTACGTACAATATGCCACAGTGAGTGAGTGAGTTTGTTTAGCAACTTCCATTCAATACACATTCACATCATTCTCTCTCCCATATATAGCCCGAGTCAAACTTTGTAAAAATCAATTCACTTAATCTCTTTCTACTATATTATGTTCAATTATAGGTAGGTATATCCATATCCCCACCAATCCATCTTATATCCACATACCTAGTAGTAGATTAAAAAACTAATACACCATTGGTCAAAGGAATAATAAAGTTTCGTAACAGTAAACAGCATTTCGTAAATAAAACAGCTAGCTTGTGTAAAATAGCTGTACATTTTAATTCCTCGCAAAAATACACATTGAATATGTCACAAAAGATGAAGAAGTTAACTGATTGACCTCATCTTGGAATTAATCTTTCCAATGGACCATTGGAACAAGTTTACCAAATTTACAGTCATTATCTCAAACCGTTTTTGAGTTAGTGCGTAAAGAAATTGACGGACAGACAAATGGACAGACAGACAACGTATTCACGTACAAGCTTCACTCCAAAACGTCATAATCGTTTTCTTCGTTAATGCGTAATGCTATCATAAAAGTACACTCTTAGGTATTAGATGTTCTTACAAATTACTGCAATTACTTAGGAAGTATTATTTTTAGCAATCTTTTAGTACAATGTACCAGTATAGTTAATACCGTAGTATTTTACTACTGTATTAACACAAAAGCAATATGGCTTAGCGCACAGAATTCATTTAATTTACAAGAATCCTTTGCATTGCAGTGTTAGCAAACGTAGAAACAGCTGTCATTAAATGTATAGCATATCATATACCAGGGTAGTGGTAATAACTGGGAGGGATATAATAATTACATAAGTGTGCTATTATTTCAGATACTTGCGGCAAATCACATGCATGGACATTTACAACCAGTATAGTAAACCAAGTACAATTATTTGTACTAGTAATGCAAAACACCTTAGTAGTTTACTTACACATACACGCACACGCCTGTATATAAGGTAACTTGTATTATAGTAGGTATAATAATGCTGCATATATTGAGCATACATTAATGACCATGAGGATAGGAAACGGATTATTTGCATACCTTCTGCTGGCGAATCCTAGGCGTTAATTGGAATCTGTGTGTACGATTGGTGTTTTACGTTGTTAATCCAATTAGTATTGTGGCGGTGTTGATGGGTTATCGTAAAATATTTGTTTTTGTATCTCGCCACACTGTTTGGTGGTTGTGAATTGAAGTTGTCCTCTTATTTATTTACGTTTGGTCGTTTTGGGTATAAAAAGATGAGAAGATTGGATAGTACTACTACTATTCCGTGTAAAGTGAAAGGTAGTAGTAGTAGAAGTGATGATGTTGGATGTGTCTCTTTGAAATTGGAGCACCACACCAACAGATGAGTGCAGACAGCAGACAAGCTGTGCAAACTGACGGGAGAATACGGAAGAATGTATACTTTATTCCTAGTTGTATCTGTAGTGTATAATATACAGTACGAGTACAACAATAGGGGTCTTGTGGCACAATTTAATAGAATCTGCCCTGCTATGACGGTCTGAGGAGCACAGAAGAGCACCGAGTTATGAAATCCACAATTTACTACAAACTAATGATATTTTATGTGTTCTTAGACAGAAAAGGTTGCTTCAGTCAAACAATATAACAGAGAAGAATATAAAACCATGTATCAAATCTCCAAGAGTATAACCCAAAGATCCAGAGAATACAGATACACAGAATTATTTTACTTTTGCCCAGGCTAAAGTCTAAACAAGTGAACTTTCTTTTTTTTCCTTCTTCTTCTCAGTTTCTCTGTTTTTATACTCTTTAGTGTTCACTGTACTTACTTTCGCTGCTTTTCCTTTCTCTTCAGTCTGGAGCTTATTGTGAATTCAGTGAAATGGAATGGATAGTGGAAAAGGAGCGGTGTGTGTAATGTAATGTGATGTAAAGTGTACTGTGTTGTGTATGTATATGTAACGTGTGTTTGTGCCAGTAGTGTCTCTATGTGTGAGTGTGTCACAAAGAAAGGAAAAATATCAGCAGCAGTAGTAGCAGCAGTAGCAGCCCAACTACTATAGTATCAGTATGGATGTGAGCCTTTGTGTAAAATTCTGGGCTCTCTGTCTCTCTTTTAGTATTAAAGTCCCTTTTTACTCTCGGTCTGTTCCTTTTTGCCACACTTTACCCGTCACACAGAGGTACTCACACGGTATTATATTTTATCCATACACAACTACTATATGTACCACACGACGGGCACTACTCTTATCTTGTGTACTTTGTATGGCAGTGGTACACTACTCCTCCGTGGTCTTAAGCCTGTATAATATTAGGTTGTAGTCTGTTCTGTAGTGTCTCCTCGTCTGTCCTCACAGTTTAGACTTTCGTGTGTATTAGCACGGCTCTAGATGTTATATGTAACGAAACGAAGAAGAAGGCAGGAAAAAGCATATGAAATCCAGCCTGGCAAAATTTCTGTGTAGTTTTAGTAGCGGCGAGAGAGAGGATGTATTGTGTGTCCTCCTTTACTTTCTGCTGGACTGTGTTATACTGCGTGTAGTTCAATTCTCATTCAATGTGGAAAAGTAGGAGCAAGACTAGACACAGAGAGACAGAGACACACACAGAAGTTTAGTAGTAGCTGGAGCATTGTAGTATGTGGAGCTTTTTAGCAGGTGTGTGCGAAATGGCGAATCCGAATCTGTGGAAAACGCAGGCAAGGGGGGTCCGCGCAGTCGATCGATTGTGACGTGCTCTGTGTATTTCTATCATATGATAACATTCTGCTGTATTGCATTGTACTACTATCATATTATGCTTCATACTTACTTTCATAGTGCGTTCTGGAGGCTCCAGTATGTATTCCAGCTCCAGGGAGAACTACTACTACAACTTCTACTACTACGACTACTATTTCTCCATATATGTTTCCCTATACATACATTTTCTGTTGTGGTACACTCGTCTTACTTATATACAAATACAAATACTACTGCTACATATGGACGGGTAACGGTATTATATACCTACTCGTTTTTCATTCTATTCCTGGACTAGATTTTGCCTTATATATACGAGTAATGTAATAATACGAAGCTTATACTAGCCAAGCCAGTAACTGTGTCTGCTCTGCTGCCAAACTACTTTACAATTGTGTATAGCACTTTGCATTTTGTATATGGGAGACCTACTGCAGTTTATTGCTATCTTTAGTCAGACTCTGATCCTATATGACTTGACATGGTCTGGATTCGATTGTAGTATGTATTTACTAGAAATTATATAGGTATGACACAAGGCACGTATTTTAATATATCCACAGCTGTAAGGCACACACGACCATACTCTAGTACAGTACACGGCGACGTGCAAATACCTATTGGTTTAGGTACAGCACTATTATAGCAAGTGTGGAAATATATCAACGAAGTTTTTTCATGAATCGGGTTTAGAGTTTATATTGCTTTACACAGTACTACTATACTTCTTTACCTGTTATGTGTATATTGCCTTTATTCATACGACCTCAATGGCAACGACCACACGACACAACTGCTAGTATACAACAACCCAACAAATTCGGCTACAAAGTGGCGCACCCAATTTGACGGACTAAGAGTAATATACATCGTGGTAAATGTGTATGTGTCAAAGCCATGGAGAAATAAGGCTTAGATTATAAGGTGGTACATTTGGCTGGGACATTTTTAGTTGTTGTGTGGTCACATTGACAGAGGTTGAATAAAAGCGTATTATGGTTGGCATTTACTTTTCATTGCTTTTTTGTGGGTTTCATGAAATTGGGAAGTATACCTTGAAAGGAAGGAGGGTACTACTACCATACTGGCAGTTACAATCAGAGATTTATTCCTACCATTAAAGAATGTTTTCATAAACTCTAAGTGAAAAATGGCATTAAGGTAAATGTAACATGATGTACAGTATGCATGTTCCAAATACTTGTTGATATAAATTGATGGCTATGTATGTCACTATAATAGAAGAGTTGTGTGTTTGCTTAATATTGTCTTTTCCTTGACAATTTAAGTTTATTCTGTATAGCTAAATATAAACATAAAAATCCCGGTGTGACGCTGAGAGCTATTCAGCCATTCTTAGGTATGAATGTTATTGTTCCCTGTAGAAATGCACTTATGGCAAAAGTAGCTAATATTTTTCATACGCACACCACTACTCTACTCATCGTAAATGGGATTCCGCTCTACCTCACTTTCCGCATTACAGTGATTCCAATTCCAACAGCTGTATGCCGGCTGCCATACTCAACTGTCAATATTTCTCCGGACAATTTCAGCAGTATTGTAACATGTCCCTCTGATCTACTGCTAGTAGAAACTGTAAAGACGAAAGTCGGGATTTGATTATCTGTTTATTTCCAAAAGAGTAAAAAATTATTGTGAATTACAATGCGAATCCATCACCTATTAATGAAATAAATGGATCGAATTAATGCGATGTAAGAAATGAAGTATGACGCGTTAATTCTTTAAAAAAGACTGTTTATTATTTAACTGTATCTGACTGACTGAGTCCGTTAAGGCTATCCTAGTAATTGTGTGATACCTAGAAATCGAAAAATAAACGATGATTTTCTCTAGTTAGTAGGACTAAATACTAATGTAGTATTAATTACGTTATGTACAACAAAATGCGTGTTAGCGTTGCAAAATCTAATACCTATGTAAACTAATCACACCACATAATATCTAGACATAGCAAAAAGCAAAATCTTTCATATAAAATTTTCAGATGATTTGTCTGTACTACATATGGTCTGGTTTATCAAACTTATTTTCAAAGTTTGTAAAATAAAGGTAAGAATAGTCTTATTTTATTTTAATAGGGGCATTGTTAGGCATTGATTATTTATCAATATTAACTGCGGCAGATTGTTTAGTGAAAGATCTTGTATGTACTTAAAGTACCATGTCTTTATGGTGAATCGAAGTTTGATATGTTAGTACATACTATTAATTCAGCCTTATGATATTCAGCATGCTTTTGTTCTGAGAATGAATATGAAAATGAGCGTTTATTTAAAATTCATAGACGTAGTGACGTTGTCTGTGAATGCAAATATTTGCATTAGCAGGTGAAAAAAGACAGGGCTCATTTATATCTGTATAGATAGGCAGGAGAGAGAGAGATACGGTTGGACGGAGAAAGTAAGTGTGCCTTGCTAAAGTAAAAGAGGAGTGGAAGTGCAGTATGTACATATTATTATGTATATAGCTTAGGTAAGTGTAAGTATATGTGGAGTTGTAGTAGGTGATATAGATAATGCATACTTAGCCCAAGTGGTTGTTTGACATTTTGGGGAAGGCGAAGTTTTTATTAAGATTGGCATGGCCTGGCAGTGAAAAGTCAAATGTGGCAGAGACACAGATACAAGTTTCTATGAACTGAAGATGAATACGGAATATTTGCTAGCGTCTCTATCTCTACATTTTAAACTCTTCTAGTAATGCGGTGACGTTGTGAAATGACACTATGTTATATAAGAGTGTATATACAGGAGAAACAGTGAAGCACCTCAACTGAAGTATGTCATTCAAATAATATGAGTGTGCTTTTTCTAATATTTATACCAAGTTGTGTATATCTGGCTTATCCAGATAAGGAAGGTTTTAAGATATGATAGTGGTGGTAGTAGTAAGTAGTATGGTGTGTGGTATGTTTATATCGGAGCACTCTGTGAGGGATATCCGTGTTTTATTCTCTGGAGACTAAAGTCCAGGTACTCATCTCATGAGCGGATGCGATGTCTACAGTATGTACGCAGTAGAAGCAAACTTGTCTAGTTTCGGTCTTCCAAAGAGTCAAACCTATCTGATAGTTTTCCTATTTTTCGGTAGTTGCCTGATTTTCCTTCAGCTTTTCTCCTGTCATGTCTCTTTTGGCTAATGTGCTTTCTACTTGTCTGGATTTCCAGTTTTTTACCCAACAACCGTACCACTACTAGTCCTTTTTCCATCCAATACAAATTTTTCATTCGCATTACGTCAGGATGTCCCTATATGCATTCTATATACATTTCAATCTATTATTAGATCAGTATCTTTAGTACGGTATTATGTATGTAGTATAATGTTTTATGTGTTTTTATTTAGTAGCTGATGCACAATGAAATAAAGTTGTAATATGTGTCAGGAGAGTTAGGAGCAATTTTTCATATGTGAGAAAGGCTTAAATTATCAAGTGTCATATTTAAACTCGTGATGAATAGGCATTGATGATAACAAGGAAGAAATTCGAGAACATTTTTCAGTTTGAGTTTTTATATGATCTTTGAACTACAAATTATTTGCAACGTAATAAAAGGTAGAAAGTTTACAAACACGATGTGTATATAGTTTACTTACAGGGAGAAGACTAAAAGGTTCAGATAAATTGTAGGTAGCTCCCAACGAAAAACTACTGAAAGGAATAAGCATTTTAATACTTTATCCAGACACAGAATTGTTGACATAATGTGCAACTTTTTCTTACACACTCTCAACTCACTCGTATACATATTATATACCTTTATAGTAGAAGTTCTACTTGCAAGTGTTTGATATATTGCGAGTTCTTATTTTTTAGCAGACAACTTTTCTTTGCCTACTTTCTCACCTGAATCCCAGTCACGAAGATCTGCAAACTAGCAGAAACACAGTAAAACTTTACGGTGGTGCTCTTACGGAAACAGAAAAAGCTGAATGTAACGCAATTTTCTTGATTTACTACTTTTTAGCACATTTGTCGCTTGCGACATTGCATAATCCCTTAAACACACACAACATTATTCCCTGAGATAGGAATAATGCATGATCACACGAACAAAATTTGTTTCATTAAACACACATGGGTTCCTTTTCCATTAGGATTAGTTATACTTGATTATACAAACCTAACTACAAAGTTAAATTGTTCAGTTTATTTTTTTTAACCAACTTATGAAGCAGAACATGACAGTAATCTATCTATACATTTTGTGAGACAATTTTGACTTGATGCTATAATTTTCTGTAGACTGATTTTGAAATACAACTAAAAAATTTGCAACTTTTTACTAATAGGAAATTGCACCTAGTTATAGCAGAAATGCCAAGTGTGTAGTTATAATATGTATACTTAAACAGATTCGCATTAATATTAGGACCGCCCTCAAAAAGTTTAAAGATAATTCGAGAAAAATCATTAGATAAATAATGCCTGTAGATATGAATGAGAAAATAATGGCAGTTGAGCTTTAGAGACTTACACTCATACAAATGTTATTTAGGATCCGTATTTATCCTCTGACTTTGTAGATAAATGGTGAAGGCAGTGATGTATCATTTCATTCTAAGCTGACATTTCCTGTCTGTGTATAGCATGACGTATAAAGTTAATTAATTAATTAAGTACAGCTTTTACTAACTAATTGAATCGTCTCTTGCTACTTGTAAAAGAAATATAGACTTGTGTATTAGAAGACCAATCTGTCAAAGTCATAATCATGAGACAGACGTTCTCAGCAGCAACCCAACGAGTCAAAATTATAGTGCTACATAGAAAAGCAATAAATAAGCAATAAACCCGTAACGTTCACAAACATTTGCCTTTATTAATTTAATCATTTTCAATTCTCACTCTTACTGCTGCCGGCAGCAGGACTTATGTACTTCCATCCCAGACATTTCATCAGAAGAGTGCATTAAAACTGCACATTAATTAAACCATAATAGCCGAAGGTCCTTCTTTCTAAATTTTTGATTCGTTTTTCAAACTTGTTGAAGTTTGAAGTATGAAATGCCTTAGAGCTACAAACTACACAGTTAAGATCCGATATGGAAATAAAACGAGAATAGAAGTATTTCGTGTTTTACTTACAAACAGATGCTCTTGAGTTTTGTTTGTAGTTCTACCAAAGTCAATTTAAAAAAAACTTTAGTACTTTAACATTGCTTTAATTTCATTTTCAATTATAAAACATCAGTTTATTAATTTCTTGCTTAAAATTGTACAAAAACAAAACATTTCTTTCGCTTAGTTAACTCGTTTAAAATAAATAACACAAAAACACATTCTTAAAAATTTCAATTGAAGTTTAACATTTTTAACAGTTGATTACATTTTATGGTATCTACTTATGCGAATCCACTTGTACATACATAGATTGAGTATAAGCGTTTAAAAGTTTAAGATGCATTATTTAATTCAATTATTAATTATTCGTGAATTTTGTGAGTGGAAGTATGAATTTTGTAACGCATCCGGGGGAAGTTCGTGATGGAGAGTTGTAACCGTACGGGTGAAAGTCTGTAGCGGAAGAATGTGAGTAAACGAGGGCTATAATGTGCCCTGCCTTTTGCAGTTGTCTCTATCACCTATACATTCTACATACATTTCACTTCGAGTTTATATAAAGTATTGTTAGTATTAGTTAACAGTATGTCTTTCTCAGTTTCTCTGTGTCTGCTCCGTTGACTGTATGGATTCTGCTGGGAATTCTAAATGCAGCAAATACAAATGTATGAATGAGAGAGAGAGAGAGAGACAGAGTCTGTCTTTGTATTCCATTGCATTGTTTTCTCGAAGGTCTATCATCTCATATTATCAGTCTTTCGCATACGTAAGTACACTTTCTCCATAATTCTCTTCTCTACGTAGACAAAACCCCGGATTAACTTTCCTTTTATGTATTTATTACACACACATACATCTGAAATAATATAATCTGTATTGTACTGTGCTTTTAGAGCACGAATGTTCGCACTAACCTTGGAAATGTGTACAATGGCAGTCATACAAGCGAAGTGTCGTCTCGTACTAGTATTGTTAGTATTTGTACGAAGTAAATTGACTTGGTAAATATTACAAATGTACTTCTCCATTGGATAAAAGCCTGTCTCGTATAATTTCATGCCATTATACCCATCTACTTTTAGTAAATAGTAAATAATACCACGACGACACTGCAATGAAATACCATTGTGTACTTTTCAGATTGCAAAGTGTTAGCAAAGAAGTTTGCAAGTGACTTTTGCACGACAGCAACGTGTGCCTTAAGCATATTGTCAGGACATAGCCCCACGTTCTACTTTCTTTCTTACGTTAGTCCCTATGTAATACACTCTGAAACCGTTTCCAAATGTTTTTCCTTATACTATGCTACTAGGAATTTTCTCCCGTAGATTTTATTTTCTCGGTATAAAATCTAAACTCTCCAGAATATATTTACCCTGAGCTGTGTACCTATTTTATTGTGTATTATATGCGATTGTCGCATGTATATTGCATACTTAAACACAAGTAAAGCAAAATACGTCCTGTGTATATACAGTAAAGTGTGGGTTCCTAGACATTTTGGTATTTAGGTGAGTCAGGAGTTCAGTAGTTGGCTCAGATTACACAAAGATGCCAACATAACAACACAACATCTCGTTCTCTGTTGTAGTGTGGGAATTGTATTCAGACTAGCACATTACATTACTCGGATATGCAGCATTACTGTAAGTAGAAACAAAAAACTAACTAAATTGCCCTGAAGTCTATGACTGGTGGAGACTGGAGAGTGTACTAGGTACCTTTGTCGTTGTTGGGTTTCAAGAGACACGAGACATAAGAAAGAACACACAAAAACACACACACAAAAATGCCTAAGCTTGTACTTACAAGCAAACCACCAGAAGTGTCATAAGCCGATTCGAATGAAACTTTACATGGCGAATGCTTTGGCCCATTGTACATCACACACAAAAAATTAGCTG